>JAHUYU010003257.1:0-17535 GCA_030439765.1 Tripidium arundinaceum | reverse complement strand
TTGGGAAAAGGAAAACCAATTTGTTTTTCTCTAAATGTGACCGAATATTTGATGAATTTCTTAAATTCAGTTATATTAGAATTAATTATACATTGCCAACGCCTGAGGAGTTAATGAGAAGGGCTTATTGCAAATATCATAACTCTTTTTCTCATGCCACTAATGATTGCAATGTTTTCTGTCGGCAGGTCCAATTGGCTCTCAATGAGGGACGATTGAGTCTTACTGAAATGCAAGTTGATAAGGTTCCTTTTCCAATCAATGTGGCTGAGAAAGGAGAGCCTGCTGTTCTGATTCGTCCAGAGCAAGCTGATAAAGCTAAAGGCAAGAATGTCATTATCGGCGAACCACGAGAGGCACCGAATGTTGAGAAGATTTTGGGGCGTAAAGTGGTGCTTGAGAAGGATGAAGATGGCAAGAACAAGCTCAAGATTACTGCTAGATCAGTAAAGCAATTGAGCAAGCAAAGATGGTACGAGACGGTGGCGGCACAGCAGAGGTCGGCTAGGCCGACTCCACCCAGGGCCAGTCGGCTCAGCCGACTCAGCCCCCTCTGTAGCTAGCCAGTCGGCTAAGCCGACTACAACACTCGGCCAAGCCGACTTCCCACGTTCCAGCAGCTCAGGCCCCTCCGGTGTTCATGTTTTGCGCACATGTTTGCCCAACCGGCCGGAGATTGGTACTTGGAAGACTAATGAGGAGAAGAATAGAGGCAAATTTGTGAAGAGGCAATGCACCCTTTGATAGGCTCATGACAAGTACAAGCAACAAAAGGCCAATTCTGAGAATCGACTATTAAAAAAAAGAGAGCCTACTCCTCCTAAGCAAGATGATCAAGCCAAACAGATGGTGGTGGCACAAGTAGCAGCTCTAGTGCAGAGAGTTGCTCCTCGTGTATCTCGTTGGGGCCCTCGGTTTCACCGCCTTCACAATGGGGTCCTCATGGAGTTTGGGTGCCATATCCTCCGTCGGCGCCCATGTATCAACAACAAAGGTGGGGAGAGCCTGCTAGTCATGATCCAAGACATTCCGTATTCAACCGATTGGGTAATGGGCAATCGAGCTCCAGCAGTGCTAGTCAAGGCCGAGTGATCACATCTAGGACTTTGACTCCTCAAGAGACGGTAAAGGCACCCATGTAGATTTATGAAATAATACCAATCTTATGATGAAGATCCGAAATCCAGAGCGCAATTGCTCTACTTCTCTAAATCTATCTAATCAATCCTATAGAACTTGAAGGAATTGGGAGTAGCTATTCTAATTCTCTGGTGGAGAGAAGGATTCTAAACCCTAACTTTGATGGCTTCCTCTAATAATGATTTCTCCTCCCCCCTGGGGGTGGATCGCCTCGGCTTATATAGCCCTTTCAAATGAACGTCGGCCGTCGGATCAAACCGACCTTGATCGCACGGTTTTCCTTGATCCTTAGAGGCAGTGGAGCATAATCCGCGAGGTTGGCTCTGATTGGCCACTAGGGCAGGGCGGGCGCCCTAGGGCCTAGGGCGGGCGCCCTGGGCTGGGCCCCGTCTCACCTCCCGTTCGGCCCAATTGCTTCTTAGGTCCATCTCATTACGGAAAATTACCGCAGGCTTGATTATCTTGATGTAAACTTTGTTTATGGACCTTCCTTGGTTCATTTCCTGATAACTCCCTGTAAAAACACAAACTCACCAAAACTAGTGGAAATCTGTCAGTTAGACCCCCTAAGTCTATGGTGATGATTCAATTAAGTCCTTTTTAGTTATTGTTGACACATAGAAATTGATACTTAACGACCGTCAACAAGCTCCCCCAAGCTTACCTTTTGCTCGTCCCTGAGCAAACAGCTAAACTCAGATGGATCTGGAGTTGCTTCAATGTTTTCTTTTCTAACAAGCACACATGCATTCAAATAAAATTCTCCCCCAGATTAAAGTGAACTGTCATTCTCAATGGGCTTAGCACCTGCACTTGAGCCTTGAGTAATCGAAAGACAAAATAATCAAGTCAAGCACTATGTCTCATGCTCTATACTTCACCTTTGTTCTGGAGTTTTTATAAATTTTC
This sequence comes from Tripidium arundinaceum, assembly GCA_030439765.1. Lineage (NCBI taxonomy): Eukaryota > Viridiplantae > Streptophyta > Magnoliopsida > Poales > Poaceae > Tripidium > Tripidium arundinaceum. The sequence goes on along the minus strand of JAHUYU010003257.1, from coordinate 15,486 downwards.
AAAATAAAGCTCAGAGTTCCTAGGCATGATTATCTCAAGTCTCTTTGTATGTGGTATTTGTGGATCCTCACCAAGATGTCTATGGAATTTTTTATGTGGGGTTCATAGGTGTAAAAACAGCTCATACATATGTTGTCTAATCAAACTATGGATCCAAAGGAACTCGGCATACAATTAAATCAAGATGTGCATGTGTGGTGAAGTAATGATGATGGCGAAAATGTATAAGTGATAATAAAATCTTTACCTCTCATTGCTCCTCATATTGCTATTCCTCCTCTCCTTTTGATCGTTGCTTTGAGAGAACATGGGCTATCTCTTTTTTTTCAGGTGGGTAGTAAATACCCCTAATTCTACTGTCGGACACGTGCCCATTTTTTTCGCTCAAGTGGGTATCTTTGTACCCCTAATTCTACTTCGGACACTTGTCCATTTTTACCCTCTCGTCTCACTTTTTTTTCTTTTTTTTTTCTTTTCGAGGTTCCGGGCACTTGCCCCTTTTTATTTCCTCGTATATTTTTTTTGCATAGCCCATGTCTCTTTCTACATTGAATCTTTTTGAAGAAAGGGAACAACAATACTTTGGGAAAATGAGTGATCACAATATTTTAGCATTTTTTTTAATGGATGGTGGTAGATGTGTGCAAGTGAATATCTTGATTTAACCACATGAAAAGCTCCTAAGGATCTACACAGCTCGATCAAACTCAATGCAAATATAAGTAGTAAAAATATTTCTAGCAAGTATGGCTGTGGTAGGAATTGTGTCATGCTAGGAACTCATCATGTGATAGTTGTAAGTTCAAAATCAAATCTCCAGAATTCAGTGTTGCAAGAACAAGATAAACAACAGCTCAAACTTTATATCATGTCCATCTCTTACCTAGACTTAGTTTAGGTTCATGCTCCCACAGATATCAAATTTTAAATTTTAGAAATTCTTGGGAGAACTCTACTTTAAAAGCTAGGTACTTGAAAGTAAGTAAACAGAGCAATTGTTCATCATTTCCATCATGCATTTTTTTTTGTTTTTAATTTTTAAACAGAAATTTAAACTTAGCAGAAAAATAAAGCACACTTATCTACACACTCTTTTTATTTGGTTTTTCATGTTTTAAAGAAATGCAGTAAAAATAAGCAAGAAAAATATTTGTTGGGTTTTCTAAGTTTTTAGATTTTTTTTTAAAAAAAATACTAGGACAGAATATAAATGCGGGAAAAATAATAAAAACTTACTTCGATAAATGGGGAGGCACTCCCCCAAGCTGGTTGTTGCTGCAACGGTTCACTCGATCTGGAAGTAGTGGAGTAGGGATGTCACATTGTCACTTATCGTGGAATTCTCCTGCCTCATTTCTTGCATGGCCGTGACGTGGTCCTGGTTCCACTTCTGTTGCTGTTCCAGGAGTTGGCCATGGAGAACCTGCATCAAAAGGAGGCTGGGTACCAGACCCTGATGCCCCAAATGGGTCAGTTGAGTACCTCCCAGCTTGGAATGGTCGATTTGTCCACTGGTGGTCCTGGCCTTCTTGCCATGTTTCCTCATGTGCTGGCTCCTCTGGATGAGTGTACTGTGCCCATGGGTCTCGAAGGACACGGGGGTTGTAGTCTCTGTAGTGCACATGTACCGGCTCCTCAGGTCCTGGGTCGGCTCCGTGCCATGTGCGCTCTTGATGGGTGGCCATCCTTTCGGATACCACACGCTGTGGAACTCTTTGGCTTACAGGCTTAGCTGTTTCTTGCAGAAGGGTCGGATCGATGGCCGGGGTGTGGATGAAGTTTCGATTCTTCAGCTTCTGGAAGACGTCTTTCTCCCTCTACGTCTTCAATCCAAGGTCGCTCGTCTTCAGGAGGACCTTCCTCACGGTACCTGATGATGATGATGGAGCATGTTCGGTTGGCGGGTCGACGCTCATGTCGGATTGGCGTGAAGATAGCCGGGACGAGTGTCTCGTCCCAGCACTCTTCAAGGCTCCCTTGGCGGCGTTCGTCACCTTCCTAAACATCCTGCAAAACTTGGCACAAACAAAACTCATGAAAAATATGAGGTGAAAATAATAGTTAGCGGTTAGCCGTCCAGATGTTAGTCATTCAGGGGTTAGTCGTCCAAGACGAGTTTTAAGTTGAAAATTTTAGCAGCACTTCCCCTAAGCAACTTTTAATTACGCTTTGGACATCGTGACCACTTAGCTTCTAGGTGAAACTCTACACTTTCTCTTCCTTCTCTCAAGAGGAGACAAACTTCTTCTACTCTCTTCTATTCTCTTCCTCTCTCTCACTCTCCTTCTTTCTTCTAGGAAGAACAACACTACTGGAAACCGAAACTCAAGTGTGCGTATGTTTTCTGGAATGAGTGTGGTGTGGAGAGGCAGCAGGAGGAGGGAATTTATAGAAGGTGGCAGGGGCAGGGCGGACGCCCTGGTGAGTGGGGCGGGTGCCCCACCTTGGCTCCCTTCCTGGCTGAATTTTCTCCCTCTCCCCTTTTGCTTCATCCCTAAGCGAAATAATGCTGTTTGAGTGGAGTTTGGACGGTGGAAAAGTCTGGTGGATGAGATGGGTGTGAGTGGGTGAAATAATGTGATGTGATTCATGTGAGATGTAGTGTATGACATGTGGGACCAAAGGGTGTGGGTCATGCAAAACATATTTTTTTTGTGCCTCCACTTTATTAATCAATATGGGTTGTTACACACCATAGAAATTATTTATATGGGGCTTTTATTTATAATAATGCTAAAAGTAAACATGATTAATGCAAGAATTAAATATGCAAGAGATTAATGGATATGGATAAATACCGATTTACCTCCCGGCGAGGGTTTGAGAATTTAGGGTCCCCCAAGCTGGACCTCCAAATCATTTTCAATCTTCCGATGCATTTACCTCCGAAGATGGTGTCTCCAGTGATTCTTCATGAACCTCCTTCACTGTGGATTATTTCTCTGATTTAGGCTTGAATGTGAAGTGTTCTTCTTGTCCATTTATGTTGAACTTAATTTCTCCTTTTCCAACATCAATGTGTTTACAATTGGCGGATCAAACAGTTCGATACCCCATGGGCATCGCTAAAAACATCCCAGTCAAGATAAGAGATTTCTTTGTGCCAGTAGACTTCGTGGTACTAGACATGAGCCCCGACTCAAAAGTGTCCATCATCCTTGGAAGGCCATTTCTGAGCACCGCCAATGCTCACATTGATGTCGGAAAAGGAGAAATTAAGTTCAACATAAATGGACAAGAAGAACACTTCACATTCAAGCCTAAATCAGAGAAATAATCCACAGTGAAGGAGGTTCATGAAGAATCACTGGAGACACCATCTTCGGAGGTAAATGCATCGGAAGATTGAAAATGATTTGGAGGTCCAGCTTGGGGGACCCTAAATTCTCAAACCCTCGCCGGGAGGTAAATCGGTATTTATCCATATCCATTAATCTCTTGCATATTTAATTCTTGCATTAATCATGTTTACTTTTAGCATTATTATAAATAAAAGCCCCATATAAATAATTTCTATGGTGTGTAACAACCCATATTGATTAATAAAGTGGAGGCACAAAAAAATATGTTTTGCATGACCCACACCCTTTGGTCCCACATGTCATACACTACATCTCACATGAATCACATCACATTATTTCACCCACTCACACCCATCTCATCCACCAGACTTTTCCACCGTCCAAACTCCACTCAAACAGCATTATTTCGCTTAGGGATGAAGCAAAAGGGGAGAGGGAGAAAATTCAGCCAGGAAGGGAGCCAAGGTGGGGCACCCGCCCCACTCACCAGGGCGTCCGCCCTGCCCCTGCCACCTTCTATAAATTCCCTCCTCCTGCTGCCTCTCCACACCACACTCATTCCAGAAAACATACGCACACTTGAGTTTCGGTTTCCAGTAGTGTTGTTCTTCCTAGAAGAAAGAAGGAGAGTGAGAGAGAGGAAGAGAATAGAAGAGAGTAGAAGAAGTTTGTCTCCTCTTGAGAGAAGGAAGAGAAAGTGTAGAGTTTCACCTAGAAGCTAAGTGGTCACGATGTCCAAAGCGTAATTAAAAGTTGCTTAGGGGAAGTGCTGCTAAAATTTTCAACTTAAAACTCGTCTTGGACGACTAACCCCTGAATGACTAACATCTGGACGGCTAACCGCTAACTATTATTTTCACCTCATATTTTTCATGAGTTTTGTTTGTGCCAAGTTTTGCAGGATGTTTAGGAAGGTGACGAACGCCGCCAAGGGAGCCTTGAAGAGTGCTGGGACGAGACACTCGTCCCGGCTATCTTCACGCCAATCCGACATGAGCGTCGACCCGCCAACCGAACATGCTCCATCATCATCATCAGGTACCGTGAGGAAGGTCCTCCTGAAGACGAGCGACCTTGGATTGAAGACGTAGAGGGAGAAAGACGTCTTCCAGAAGCTGAAGAATCGAAACTTCATCCACACCCCGGCCATCGATCCGACCCTTCTGCAAGAAACAGCTAAGCCTGTAAGCCAAAGAGTTCCACAGCGTGTGGTATCCGAAAGGATGGCCACCCATCAAGAGCGCACATGGCACGGAGCCGACCCAGGACCTGAGGAGCCGGTACATGTGCACTACAGAGACTACAACCCCCGTGTCCTTCGAGACCCATGGGCACAGTACACTCATCCAGAGGAGCCAGCACATGAGGAAACATGGCAAGAAGGCCAGGACCACCAGTGGACAAATCGACCATTCCAAGCTGGGAGGTACTCAACTGACCCATTTGGGGCATCAGGGTCTGGTACCCAGCCTCCTTTTGATGCAGGTTCTCCATGGCCAACTCCTGGAACAGCAACAGAAGTGGAACCAGGACCACGTCACGGCCATGCAAGAAATGAGGCAGGAGAATTCCACGATAAGTGACAATGTGACATCCCTACTCCACTACTTCCAGATCGAGTGAACCGTTGCAGCAACAACCAGCTTGGGGGAGTGCCTCCCCATTTATCGAAGTAAGTTTTTATTATTTTTCCCGCATTTATATTCTGTCCTAGTATTTTTTTTAAAAAAAAATCTAAAAACTTAGAAAACCCAACAAATATTTTTCTTGCTTATTTTTACTGCATTTCTTTAAAACATGAAAAACCAAATAAAAAGAGTGTGTAGATAAGTGTGCTTTATTTTTCTGCTAAGTTTAAATTTCTGTTTAAAAATTAAAAACAAAAAAAAATGCATGATGGAAATGATGAACAATTGCTCTGTTTACTTACTTTCAAGTACCTAGCTTTTAAAGTAGAGTTCTCCCAAGAATTTCTAAAATTTAAAATTTGATATCTGTGGGAGCATGAACCTAAACTAAGTCTAGGTAAGAGATGGACATGATATAAAGTTTGAGCTGTTGTTTATCTTGTTCTTGCAACACTGAATTCTGGAGATTTGATTTTGAACTTACAACTATCACATGATGAGTTCCTAGCATGACACAATTCCTACCACAGCCATACTTGCTAGAAATATTTTTACTACTTATATTTGCATTGAGTTTGATCGAGCTGTGTAGATCCTTAGGAGCTTTTCATGTGGTTAAATCAAGATATTCACTTGCACACATCTACCACCATCCATTAAAAAAAATGCTAAAATATTGTGATCACTCATTTTCCCAAAGTATTGTTGTTCCCTTTCTTCAAAAAGATTCAATGTAGAAAGAGACATGGGCTATGCAAAAAAAATATACGAGGAAATAAAAAGGGGCAAGTGCCCGGAACCTCGAAAAGAAAAAAAAAAGAAAAAAAAGTGAGACGAGAGGTAAAAATGGACAAGTGTCCGAAGTAGAATTAGGGGTACAAAGATACCCACTTGAGCGAAAAAAAATGGGCACGTGTCCGACAGTAGAATTAGGGGTATTTACTACCCACCTGAAAAAAAAGAGATAGCCCATGTTCTCTCAAAGCAACGATCAAAAGGAGAGGAGGAATAGCAATATGAGGAGCAATGAGAGGTAAAGATTTTATTATCACTTATACATTTTCGCCATCATCATTACTTCACCACACATGCACATCTTGATTTAATTGTATGCCGAGTTCCTTTGGATCCATAGTTTGATTAGACAACATATGTATGAGCTGTTTTTACACCTATGAACCCCACATAAAAAATTCCATAGACATCTTGGTGAGGATCCACAAATACCACATACAAAGAGACTTGAGATAATCATGCCTAGGAACTCTGAGCTTTATTTTGAAAATTTATAAAAACTCCAGAACAAAGGTGAAGTATAGAGCATGAGACATAGTGCTTGACTTGATTATTTTGTCTTTCGATTACTCAAGGCTCAAGTGCAGGTGCTAAGCCCATTGAGAATGACAGTTCACTTTAATCTGGGGGAGAATTTTATTTGAATGCATGTGTGCTTGTTAGAAAAGAAAACATTGAAGCAACTCCAGATCCATCTGAGTTTAGCTGTTTGCTCAGGGACGAGCAAAAGGTAAGCTTGGGGGAGCTTGTTGACGGTCGTTAAGTATCAATTTCTATGTGTCAACAATAACTAAAAAGGACTTAATTGAATCATCACCATAGACTTAGGGGGTCTAACTGACAGATTTCCACTAGTTTTGGTGAGTTTGTGTTTTTACAGGGAGTTATCAGGAAATGAACCAAGGAAGGTCCATAAACAAAGTTTACATCAAGATAATCAAGCCTGCGGTAATTTTCCGTAATGAGATGGACCTAAGAAGCAATTGGGCCGAACGGGAGGTGAGACGGGGCCCAGCCCAGGGCGCCCGCCCTAGGCCCTAGGGCGCCCGCCCTGCCCTAGTGGCCAATCAGAGCCAACCTCGCGGATTATGCTCCACTGCCTCTAAGGATCAAGGAAAACCGTGCGATCAAGGTCGGTTTGATCCGACGGCCGACGTTCATTTGAAAGGGCTATATAAGCCGAGGCGATCCACCCCCAGGGGGGAGGAGAAATCATTATTAGAGGAAGCCATCAAAGTTAGGGTTTAGAATCCTTCTCTCCACCAGAGAATTAGAATAGCTACTCCCAATTCCTTCAAGTTCTATAGGATTGATTAGATAGATTTAGAGAAGTAGAGCAATTGCGCTCTGGATTTCGGATCTTCATCATAAAGATTGGTATTATTTCATAAATCTACATGGGTGCCTTTACCGTCTCTTGAGGAGTCAAAGTCCTAGATGTGATCACTCGGCCTTGACTAGCACTGCTGGAGCTCGATTGCCCATTACCCAATCGGTTGAATACGGAATGTCTTGGATCATGACTAGCAGGCTCTCCCCACCTTTGTTGTTGATACATGGGCGCCGACGGAGGATATGGCACCCAAACTCCATGAGGACCCCCATTGTGAAGGCGGTGAAACCGAGGGCCCCAACGAGATACACGAGGAGCAACTCTCTGCACTAGAGCTGCTACTTGTGCCACCACCATCTGTTTGGCTTGATCATCTTGCTTAGGAGGAGTAGGCTCTCTTTTTTTTAATAGTCGATTCTCAGAATTGGCCTTTTGTTGCTTGTACTTGTCATGAGCCTATCAAAGGTGCATTGCCTCTTCACAAATTTGCCTCTATTCTTCTCCTCATTAGTCTTCCAAGTACCAATCTCCGGCCGGTTGGGCAAACATGTGCGCAAAACATGAACACCGGAGGGGCCTGAGCTGCTGGAACGTGGGAAGTCGGCTTGGCCGAGTGTTGTAGTCGGCTTAGCCGACTGGCTAGCTACAGAGGGGGCTGAGTCGGCTGAGCCGACTGGCCCTGGGTGGAGTCGGCCTAGCCGACCTCTGCTGTGCCGCCACCGTCTCGTACCATCTTTGCTTGCTCAATTGCTTTACTGATCTAGCAGTAATCTTGAGCTTGTTCTTGCCATCTTCATCCTTCTCAAGCACCACTTTACGCCCCAAAATCTTCTCAACATTCGGTGCCTCTCGTGGTTCGCCGATAATGACATTCTTGCCTTTAGCTTTATCAGCTTGCTCTGGACGAATCAGAACAGCAGGCTCTCCTTTCTCAGCCACATTGATTGGAAAAGGAACCTTATCAACTTGCATTTCAGTAAGACTCAATCGTCCCTCATTGAGAGCCAATTGGACCTGCCGACAGAAAACATTGCAATCATTAGTGGCATGAGAAAAAGAGTTATGATATTTGCAATAAGCCCTTCTCATTAACTCCTCAGGCGTTGGCAATGTATAATTAATTCTAATATAACTGAATTTAAGAAATTCATCAAATATTCGGTCACATTTAGAGAAATCAAAAGTAAATTTCACTTCTTCTTGCCGATTCTTGTGAATCGGCTTGAGAGAAGGACAAGTAACCAATTTGTTTTGTGTTGGCCACACAAATTCAGCAGATCATCCGAGCTATCGGGATAGCTGTCTATGACATGCATATTTGGACGATAAGACTTATGAACATCACGAGATTCTTTTAAATGAGATTCGACCGCAATGGCCTTTTGTAACAATTGATTAACATTAAGAAACTCATAATGTTCAAGCTTTTCTCTAATGCTAGAACGTAAACCAACAAAACATAAATCGGTTAAGTCTCTTTCAAAAATCATTAAATGAAAGCATCGGTTCTTGATGTCTCTAAAGCGTTTAACAAAACCAAGGATGGACTCATCACGCCCTTGATGAACCGATGTGAGATGAGACAATCTAGTTTCATGGACTCCATTATAAAAGTGAGCATGGAATTTCTCTTCTAATTCAGCCCATGAACCAATAGAACAAGATGGTAATGAAGTAACCATGCAAAAGATGTACTGGTAAGAGATAAAGGAAAATGATGAACATTCATAAAATCTAAGGTACTAGCTTCGGTGGGGTATAACACGGTTCTTCCTAACACGCCGAAGTCACCAAGTTAAATTCCTATGTTTAATAATGCCCCCGTAGCTCCCGGTACCGATTTTAATGAATCATTGAATCAGTTTAAAGATGAATTGTCTAAATCCATTGAAGAGAGCTTGGGAGTACAAATTAAACCTAGTCGAACCACATATCGTAAGCCGTACCCTTCACACTTTGATTTCATGAAAGCACCTGATGGTTGGAGGGTACCAGATTTTTATAAATTCAGCGGTGATGATAGTAGATCGTCTATGGAACATATTAGTATGTTTTTGGCTCAAATGGGCGAAGCTAGTACCTTAGATTTTATGAATGTTCATCATTTTCCTTTATCTCTTACCAGTACATCTTTTGCATGGTTACTTCATTACCATCTTGTTCTATTGGTTCATGGGCTGAATTAGAAGAGAAATTCCATGCTCACTTTTATAATGGAGTCCATGAAACTAGATTGTCTCATCTCACATCGGTTCATCAAGGGCGTGATGAGTCCATCCTTGGTTTTGTTAAACGCTTTAGAGACATCAAGAACCGATGCTTTCATTTAATGATTTTTGAAAGAGACTTAACCGATTTATGTTTTGTTGGTTTACGTTCTAGCATTAGAGAAAAGCTTGAACATTATGAGTTTCTTAATGTTAATCAATTGTTACAAAAGGCCATTGCGGTCGAATCTCATTTAAAAGAATCTCGTGATGTTCATAAGTCTTATCGTCCAAATATGCATGTCATAGACAGCTATCCCGATAGCTCGGATGATCTGCTGAATTTGTGTGGCCAACACAAAACAAATTGGTTACTTGTCCTTCTCTCAAGCCGATTCACAAGAATCGGCAAGAAGAAGTGAAATTTACTTTTGATTTCTCTAAATGTGACCGAATATTTGATGAATTTCTTAAATTCAGTTATATTAGAATTAATTATACATTGCCAACGCCTGAGGAGTTAATGAGAAGGGCTTATTGCAAATATCATAACTCTTTTTCTCATGCCACTAATGATTGCAATGTTTTCTGTCGGCAGGTCCAATTGGCTCTCAATGAGGGACGATTGAGTCTTACTGAAATGCAAGTTGATAAGGTTCCTTTTCCAATCAATGTGGCTGAGAAAGGAGAGCCTGCTGTTCTGATTCGTCCAGAGCAAGCTGATAAAGCTAAAGGCAAGAATGTCATTATCGGCGAACCACGAGAGGCACCGAATGTTGAGAAGATTTTGGGGCGTAAAGTGGTGCTTGAGAAGGATGAAGATGGCAAGAACAAGCTCAAGATTACTGCTAGATCAGTAAAGCAATTGAGCAAGCAAAGATGGTACGAGACGGTGGCGGCACAGCAGAGGTCGGCTAGGCCGACTCCACCCAGGGCCAGTCGGCTCAGCCGACTCAGCCCCCTCTGTAGCTAGCCAGTCGGCTAAGCCGACTACAACACTCGGCCAAGCCGACTTCCCACGTTCCAGCAGCTCAGGCCCCTCCGGTGTTCATGTTTTGCGCACATGTTTGCCCAACCGGCCGGAGATTGGTACTTGGAAGACTAATGAGGAGAAGAATAGAGGCAAATTTGTGAAGAGGCAATGCACCTTTGATAGGCTCATGACAAGTACAAGCAACAAAAGGCCAATTCTGAGAATCGACTATTAAAAAAAAGAGAGCCTACTCCTCCTAAGCAAGATGATCAAGCCAAACAGATGGTGGTGGCACAAGTAGCAGCTCTAGTGCAGAGAGTTGCTCCTCGTGTATCTCGTTGGGGCCCTCGGTTTCACCGCCTTCACAATGGGGTCCTCATGGAGTTTGGGTGCCATATCCTCCGTCGGCGCCCATGTATCAACAACAAAGGTGGGGAGAGCCTGCTAGTCATGATCCAAGACATTCCGTATTCAACCGATTGGGTAATGGGCAATCGAGCTCCAGCAGTGCTAGTCAAGGCCGAGTGATCACATCTAGGACTTTGACTCCTCAAGAGACGGTAAAGGCACCCATGTAGATTTATGAAATAATACCAATCTTTATGATGAAGATCCGAAATCCAGAGCGCAATTGCTCTACTTCTCTAAATCTATCTAATCAATCCTATAGAACTTGAAGGAATTGGGAGTAGCTATTCTAATTCTCTGGTGGAGAGAAGGATTCTAAACCCTAACTTTGATGGCTTCCTCTAATAATGATTTCTCCTCCCCCTGGGGGTGGATCGCCTCGGCTTATATAGCCCTTTCAAATGAACGTCGGCCGTCGGATCAAACCGACCTTGATCGCACGGTTTTCCTTGATCCTTAGAGGCAGTGGAGCATAATCCGCGAGGTTGGCTCTGATTGGCCACTAGGGCAGGGCGGGCGCCCTAGGGCCTAGGGCGGGCGCCCTGGGCTGGGCCCCGTCTCACCTCCCGTTCGGCCCAATTGCTTCTTAGGTCCATCTCATTACGGAAAATTACCGCAGGCTTGATTATCTTGATGTAAACTTTGTTTATGGACCTTCCTTGGTTCATTTCCTGATAACTCCCTGTAAAAACACAAACTCACCAAAACTAGTGGAAATCTGTCAGTTAGACCCCCTAAGTCTATGGTGATGATTCAATTAAGTCCTTTTTAGTTATTGTTGACACATAGAAATTGATACTTAACGACCGTCAACAAGCTCCCCCAAGCTTACCTTTTGCTCGTCCCTGAGCAAACAGCTAAACTCAGATGGATCTGGAGTTGCTTCAATGTTTTCTTTTCTAACAAGCACACATGCATTCAAATAAAATTCTCCCCCAGATTAAAGTGAACTGTCATTCTCAATGGGCTTAGCACCTGCACTTGAGCCTTGAGTAATCGAAAGACAAAATAATCAAGTCAAGCACTATGTCTCATGCTCTATACTTCACCTTTGTTCTGGAGTTTTTATAAATTTTCAAAATAAAGCTCAGAGTTCCTAGGCATGATTATCTCAAGTCTCTTTGTATGTGGTATTTGTGGATCCTCACCAAGATGTCTATGGAATTTTTTATGTGGGGTTCATAGGTGTAAAAACAGCTCATACATATGTTGTCTAATCAAACTATGGATCCAAAGGAACTCGGCATACAATTAAATCAAGATGTGCATGTGTGGTGAAGTAATGATGATGGCGAAAATGTATAAGTGATAATAAAATCTTTACCTCTCATTGCTCCTCATATTGCTATTCCTCCTCTCCTTTTGATCGTTGCTTTGAGAGAACATGGGCTATCTCTTTTTTTTCAGGTGGGTAGTAAATACCCCTAATTCTACTGTCGGACACGTGCCCATTTTTTTCGCTCAAGTGGGTATCTTTGTACCCCTAATTCTACTTCGGACACTTGTCCATTTTTACCTCTCGTCTCACTTTTTTTTCTTTTTTTTTTCTTTTCGAGGTTCCGGGCACTTGCCCCTTTTTATTTCCTCGTATATTTTTTTTGCATAGCCCATGTCTCTTTCTACATTGAATCTTTTTGAAGAAAGGGAACAACAATACTTTGGGAAAATGAGTGATCACAATATTTTAGCATTTTTTTTAATGGATGGTGGTAGATGTGTGCAAGTGAATATCTTGATTTAACCACATGAAAAGCTCCTAAGGATCTACACAGCTCGATCAAACTCAATGCAAATATAAGTAGTAAAAATATTTCTAGCAAGTATGGCTGTGGTAGGAATTGTGTCATGCTAGGAACTCATCATGTGATAGTTGTAAGTTCAAAATCAAATCTCCAGAATTCAGTGTTGCAAGAACAAGATAAACAACAGCTCAAACTTTATATCATGTCCATCTCTTACCTAGACTTAGTTTAGGTTCATGCTCCCACAGATATCAAATTTTAAATTTTAGAAATTCTTGGGAGAACTCTACTTTAAAAGCTAGGTACTTGAAAGTAAGTAAACAGAGCAATTGTTCATCATTTCCATCATGCATTTTTTTTTGTTTTTAATTTTTAAACAGAAATTTAAACTTAGCAGAAAAATAAAGCACACTTATCTACACACTCTTTTTATTTGGTTTTTCATGTTTTAAAGAAATGCAGTAAAAATAAGCAAGAAAAATATTTGTTGGGTTTTCTAAGTTTTTAGATTTTTTTTTAAAAAAAATACTAGGACAGAATATAAATGCGGGAAAAATAATAAAAACTTACTTCGATAAATGGGGAGGCACTCCCCCAAGCTGGTTGTTGCTGCAACGGTTCACTCGATCTGGAAGTAGTGGAGTAGGGATGTCACATTGTCACTTATCGTGGAATTCTCCTGCCTCATTTCTTGCATGGCCGTGACGTGGTCCTGGTTCCACTTCTGTTGCTGTTCCAGGAGTTGGCCATGGAGAACCTGCATCAAAAGGAGGCTGGGTACCAGACCCTGATGCCCCAAATGGGTCAGTTGAGTACCTCCCAGCTTGGAATGGTCGATTTGTCCACTGGTGGTCCTGGCCTTCTTGCCATGTTTCCTCATGTGCTGGCTCCTCTGGATGAGTGTACTGTGCCCATGGGTCTCGAAGGACACGGGGGTTGTAGTCTCTGTAGTGCACATGTACCGGCTCCTCAGGTCCTGGGTCGGCTCCGTGCCATGTGCGCTCTTGATGGGTGGCCATCCTTTCGGATACCACACGCTGTGGAACTCTTTGGCTTACAGGCTTAGCTGTTTCTTGCAGAAGGGTCGGATCGATGGCCGGGGTGTGGATGAAGTTTCGATTCTTCAGCTTCTGGAAGACGTCTTTCTCCCTCTACGTCTTCAATCCAAGGTCGCTCGTCTTCAGGAGGACCTTCCTCACGGTACCTGATGATGATGATGGAGCATGTTCGGTTGGCGGGTCGACGCTCATGTCGGATTGGCGTGAAGATAGCCGGGACGAGTGTCTCGTCCCAGCACTCTTCAAGGCTCCCTTGGCGGCGTTCGTCACCCTTCCTAAACATCCTGCAAAACTTGGCACAAACAAAACTCATGAAAAATATGAGGTGAAAATAATAGTTAGCGGTTAGCCGTCCAGATGTTAGTCATTCAGGGGTTAGTCGTCCAAGACGAGTTTTAAGTTGAAAATTTTAGCAGCACTTCCCCTAAGCAACTTTTAATTACGCTTTGGACATCGTGACCACTTAGCTTCTAGGTGAAACTCTACACTTTCTCTTCCTTCTCTCAAGAGGAGACAAACTTCTTCTACTCTCTTCTATTCTCTTCCTCTCTCTCACTCTCCTTCTTTCTTCTAGGAAGAACAACACTACTGGAAACCGAAACTCAAGTGTGCGTATGTTTTCTGGAATGAGTGTGGTGTGGAGAGGCAGCAGGAGGAGGGAATTTATAGAAGGTGGCAGGGGCAGGGCGGACGCCCTGGTGAGTGGGGCGGGTGCCCCACCTTGGCTCCCTTCCTGGCTGAATTTTCTCCCTCTCCCCTTTTGCTTCATCCCTAAGCGAAATAATGCTGTTTGAGTGGAGTTTGGACGGTGGAAAAGTCTGGTGGATGAGATGGGTGTGAGTGGGTGAAATAATGTGATGTGATTCATGTGAGATGTAGTGTATGACATGTGGGACCAAAGGGTGTGGGTCATGCAAAACATATTTTTTTGTGCCTCCACTTTATTAATCAATATGGGTTGTTACACACCATAGAAATTATTTATATGGGGCTTTTATTTATAATAATGCTAAAAGTAAACATGATTAATGCAAGAATTAAATATGCAAGAGATTAATGGATATGGATAAATACCGATTTACCTCCCGGCGAGGGTTTGAGAATTTAGGGTCCCCCAAGCTGGACCTCCAAATCATTTTCAATCTTCCGATGCATTTACCTCCGAAGATGGTGTCTCCAGTGATTCTTCATGAACCTCCTTCACTGTGGATTATTTCTCTGATTTAGGCTTGAATGTGAAGTGTTCTTCTTGTCCATTTATGTTGAACTTAATTTCTCCTTTTCCGACATCAATGTGAGCATTGGCGGTGCTCAGAAATGGCCTTCCAAGGATGATGGACACTTTTGAGTCGGGGCTCATGTCTAGTACCACGAAGTCTACTGGCACAAAGAAATCTCTTATCTTGACTGGGATGTTTTAGCGATGCCCATGGGGTATCGAACTGTTTGATCCGCCAATTGTAAACACATTGATGTTGGTTCTAGTGTTGCATAGTCAAGCTTCTCGTAGACTGATGAAGGCATCACACTGACACTTGCTCCAAGATCACAAAGTGTATTGTTGAAGTGTTGGTTTCTGATCGAGCAATCAATAGTGGGGCATCCTGGATCCTTCTTCTTCTTTGGTGATTTATTGAGGATTGCCGTACTACACTCTTCTGTCAGCTTGATCACCTCAGTGGTGGGCAGTGGTCTCTTTTTGTTAAGAATATCTCTGATGTACTTTGCATATGTAGGAACCTGTATAGCATCAAGTAGAGGTATGTTGACATATAACTTTTGAATGACCTCTACGAACTTACCAAATTGCTCATCCGACTGCAGTCCTCTGTTCTTCTGGGAAATGGTAAATAGTTGGTGTCGTAATAATTCTTTCTCATTTCTTGGGTGCTTGGTGCTTGTAGCAATTCTTCTACTTCATTGGGATTTTCTTCTTCTGTCACTACTGCTGGTGCTGCCGGTGCCTTTCTTGTTTCTCTTGGATGTGGGGGATCTCTAGTGGATTTCTCTCCTCTTGTAGTTATATTCTTTACCTGCTCT
>JAHUYU010003252.1:0-17625 GCA_030439765.1 Tripidium arundinaceum | reverse complement strand
ATCGATTAATTGTGAGGCGTTCTTGTGCTTATTCCCCACGGGAGATTCGCAAAAAGCAATTCTAGTGGAATCATGGCTTGTGGAGTGCTCTCTAGTGTGGTTCTTACGGCGCCTTGTGGAAAATACGAAACCCTAAATACCTCCGGGTGAAAGCTACAATGGTAATTCCGTACGCTTGCGAATTCTTTCTGTTTGCGTTAAGAAATACCAACAGATGCCTCAATTACGATAGAAAATGAGACCCTCAAGAAGGAGGTCGATGAGCTCACTCACGCTGTAGGCAAGGCTTATGGCGGTGAGGCCTGCTTGTTAAAGTGCTTGGGTAGCCAACACTTTTCTCTCAACAAAGAGAGATTGGGCTATACCCTAAGAATGGCAAGGCGACCTTTGCAACTCCCAAAACTAGTTTTGTGAGAGACAATGGTCTGTTTTGCAATCGATGCAAGCAAGTTGGGCACATAGAGCAATATGGCAAGAACAAAAACAAAAATGCTAATGTATCCTCCATTCAATTTGATTCTTGTTATTTGCTTATCAAGGGTGCTAATGGTGTGAAGGCTAAGTTCATTGGTGCACCTATTGTGGGATCAAAAAAGAAAGCTATTTGGGTGCCCAAGAGCCTAGTTACTAACCTTGGAGGACCCAAGCAAGTTTGGGTACCTGAAAAGAATTGATCTTCTTTTGTAGGTCAATTATAAAGCTGGAGGAAGGCATTGGGTGCTTGATAGTGGGTGCACTCAACATATGACCGGTGATTCAATGATGTTCAAATCAATCAATACAGGTGGCCAAGATGAGTTTGGTAGTATTACTTTTGGTGATAATGGCAAAGGCAAGGTCAAGGGGCTTGGAAAGATTGCAATTTCAAATGATATGAGCATATCCAATGTGTTGCTAGTTGAGAGCTTGAACTTTAATCTTTTGTCCATGGCTCAATTGTGTGATTTTGGATTCAATGCATATTTGGTGTTGATGATGTGAAGATAGTGAGTGTTGATGGATCCGATCTTATATTCAAAGGCTTTGGTATGAGAATCTCTATTTGGTGGATTTCAATGCTAGTGAAACTCAACTATCAACTTGTTTGTTCACCAAATCAAGCATGGGTTGGTTATGGTATAGAAGATTGGCACATGTTGGAAGATGTGAAGTTTGAAAAGGATAGATTGTGTAGCTCTTGTCAAACCGGGAAGCAAGTTGGCAATACTCATCCCAACAGGAGCATGATAAGCACAAGCAAGACAGTTGAGATGTTGCACATGGACTTATTTGGACCAACAATATATATAAGCATTATTGGCAACAAGTATGGCTTTGTGATAGTGGATGACTTCACAAGATATACATGGGTCCTTTTTCTTGTTGACAAAAGTGAAGTCTTCAACATATTCAAGTCATTTGTCAAGAGAAGTGAGAATGAATTTGAGTTGAAGATCAAGAAAGTGAGAAGTGACGATGGAATTTAGTTTAGAAACACAAGAATTGATGAGCTTTGCAATGACATAGGAATCAAGCTTGAGTTTTCGGCTAAGTACACTCCACAATCAAATGGCCTTGTTGAGAGGAAGAATAGAACATTGATTGATATGTCAAGGTCTATGCTTAGTGAGTACAATGTGAGTGATTCATTTTGGGCGGAAGTAATCAACATGGCATGTTATTGTAGCAACCGTCTCTATTGTCACCGGCTTTTGAAGAAGACACCATATGATCTATTGAATGGAAGAAAGCCCAACATTGCATATTTTAGAGTGTTTGGTTGCAAATGCTATATATTGAAGAAAGGCACTAGAAGAAATGTGATGAAGGGTTCTTACTTGGATACTCCACTACAAGTAAAGCATATAGAGTCTACAATAAGACATATGGCATAGTGGAAGAAGTGCATGATGTTGAGTTTGATGAAACTAATGGCTCTCAAGATGAAGATGAGAACCCAAATGATGTGAGAGGCATTCAATTGAGCAATGCAATGAAGAACATGGCAATTGGTGATATAAGGCCTAGAGCCAAAAATCCCAACTTTCAAAAACTTTTTCCTAAACCTTGCTTGGTCAGTGAGCATGCTAGGAAACCAACCTTAGATGCACAAGTAGATCCCCAAATTAGATGTGTGAGCATGTGCATTAATCAACACATGAGATGCTTTTGAATTGGATCTTATGTTTGTTAAATAAAATTAACCAACACTTTGCTTGTGTGTGTGTGCCAAAGGCCCTAGCATAGTTGACCCCCTAGTCTTGACCTAGTAGACCCACTAAGGTGGCATACAGTATGCAAATACATGTATACAAGCATAATGTTAAGGTTTAGAAAATCGAAAGGGGATAGAATTTAGATTGGAAATAGAAAAGAGAAACCATCCCGAGCCAGCCGAGCAAGTTAGCGAGCCCAACAGCACGCGGCCCAGCCAGTCGGCCCAGCAGCGCGTGGCCCAGCAGGCCCCCGTGCCAATGCCCATACCTCGCCCGAAGGTGCCCCCGCACATTTACGCCAAGCTCAGCCCAGAGGCACCCGCGCCTATCACACGTGCTCCCGCTCCATCTCTCCGCGTGGCCGACAGGCAGGCCCAGGAGGACCCACATGTCATCCCCTCTGTTTTCCCCTCCCTTACTTTTCCCGTTCGCGCCGAGTGCCTCCACTGGTGAGGATCCAAGGAGGGCAACGCTAATCCGAGCTGTCCGCCCGCAGCACTGCCTCACGTGACCCCTGGATGCTCACCATGACCACGATCCGCGCCACCCCGTTACCGACGATAGCGGATAAGCCGACACGTGCAACCGCATCCCCTCCGCGCTAACCTCGTCGACGTCACCCCATCCTTGCCCTTGACCGCCTGCTGTTCGAAATTAGGAGCGGCAGCACCCGTGTGAGCTCCCCGCGCGCCCCAAATCCTAGCCTAAGTGCCCCGATCTCCCTACACGTACCCCTACACACTCTCCCAGTCGTTCACCGCCCACTGTGGCCATCGAGCGGCTATAAAGGCCGAGCCCCTTCGCTCGCGAAACCTAGCACCACACTGCTGCCTCTGGTGGCATTCCTACTCAACCACGCCGAAGACCGAAGGAAAGAGAAGGAAGATGCCGCCGTGGAGCCGAGCGCCGTTGCCGGTGCCGAGGACGATGCCCAAATGGCTATAGCGACGTTGCTGCTCTCCCTGCACTGCATCGACTCGCCACAGCCCCGACTCGCCACTGCACCGCTAGCCTAGCTTCCCCGCCACCACGATGAGCTACGCTGCCCCCTTCTCTATTGCCGGCGTGCACCCGCCATGGCCGCCGCCGCGGTCTCTCCGCCTAAGAGGCCCAAGGTCGAGCCTTTAGCCGTCAGGATGCACCACACACACACATACACATGCAACACGCACGAGCACCACCGTGCAAAGCCACTAGGGCCCTAGAGCCGTCGCCACCGCATGCGCGCGTCCGCCATGGCCGGACACCGCCACAGTGAGCCCCGTTCTGGTCAAACTGAGCTGGTAGAGATCTCTCGACCCCGCGATGAGCTCTGCCTCACCAAGGAACAGGCTTAGCATCTACCCATAGACCTAGAGGAGCCCTAGGATCGCCGGTCGCCTTCGTGACGCTGGCGCTGGCGTGGCCGTGCACCCGGTGTGCCGCCATGCCGAGGCTGTTCTCGCCATTGCCGGCCGCCTCGCTAGACCAGGACCGGCCGAGCACTTCCGCCGTGACCTCACGCACCCAGCTCTGCATTTGGATGGCCCTGTGACCAACCAAAGACCCTTGTTCACTAGAGCCGCGCCTCCGCTGGAGCTCCGTCGCGCCCGTGGCCGCTGAGCGGACTCTGCCGAGCATTTTGGTCATCGGCACCACCCCCTCCAACGTCCCTAGGACCTACCTAAGGCCGAATCGAGCCCGATAGTGCCCTGCCAAACCCTGGCCGCGCATGCAGTTGCGCCACCGTGCCCGCTGTCGCCATGGCCGGCCTTGCCAAGCCCCAAGGCACCGCCTTTGGCCCTTTTTTCCCTTGCCGGAGTGCCCTCGAGCCCTAGCTGGCCATAGATGCCCCACCACGCCACTGCCGAGGCCTTTGAGCCATTCCCATCGCCGGCGAGTCCCTGCGGATTTCGTTGAATAGCTAGGAGAGAGAGCAGGAGGCTCTCCCCACCCTTCTTGCCTACTGGTGCACTCGGTGCACAATGTGCCGTGCGCACAGGCAACCGCGTAGACCCAATCCGCCATGGACTAGCCTGAGGTCCATGGTGTGCCAGCCCTGCGTCCACCGTGAGCCAGCACCCGTAGGACCGAGCCCATGGGTGGCCCAGCCAGGCCACATGACTAGCCCCAAGCGCTGACACGTGTCCAGGCCCAGCCCAACCCAGACCGGCCCGTAATCGAGCCCAGTCAAGCCCAGTCAACGTTGACCATTGACCAGTCAATGCTGACCATTGACCTGGCCTGACCTGTCAGTCACAGCCGATCAATCAGGAGCCGGCACGTTGATAGGATCTAAATGGTTAGAGAGGGGTGAATAGCCTGTAAAAATTTTCCTTCAAACTCATAAACCACTAGAGCAAAGGTTGATTAGTATAAAAAACGGCGATAATGCAACTACTTGCTCTAGCTCTATTTCACCACAAGCAAGCCTCCTACACAATTCTAGTTGCTATGTCTCTAGCCTGATACACACAAGCACACCAACTAGAAACTACACAACTACACTAGAAAGCAAACTAGAGAGCTAATTACAACTAGTTACAACTACAAGCTACAAAAGCAAGCACTACACAAGTATACTAATGAATTGAATTACAAATGTAGAGCTTTATACCGAACCGGGTAAGAGAGATGAACACAATGATTTATCCCCGAGGTTCGGTTGCTTGCCGGCAACCTACATCCTCATTGTGGCGAGTCCAAGCTAGGTGGTTCATGCGCTAATTGGCATCACATGCTAAGCCCAGACTTGGACGCCGTAAGAACCACACTAGAGAGCACTCCACAATCCACGCGCAGTTTACTAGAGTATCCTTTTGCTTCCTAGGAGGTAGGATCAAAACCTCTCACAAATCCTTGATTGGAGGCGGATACAATCACCAAATCCCCTCACCAATCACCGAATCACCAACCGTCTAGGTGACGACAACCACTAAGAGTAATAAGAAATCCACAATTGCAAACATCACCTAGTGCCACCAAATGCAACCTCAAATGCACACACTAGGGTTTCCTCAATCCTCTCACAAATGAGCACCACGCTTAGGGAAGGAGAGGAGAGGGTGGAGATGCTCTTGAAGCTCTCAAGGTCAATACTAGAGCACTCAATCTCTCACTTGAATGGAGCACAAATCCTTGGGAGTGAGAGAGGAGAGGAGAGAGCTTGTTCTTTCTTTTTTTTTCGGGTCTCAAGATGTACAACGAATGGGCAAGAGAGGAAAGGGAAGGGGGGAGGTGCTGGAAATAACCCACCTAGCCAGCAGCCCTCCCCTTGGCCAACTCCCTGAGCAGCCAACGGCTAGAGCAGCAGCGCCCCTTCTCTCTAACGAGTGGTCCCACAAGACCAGCAGCAATAAACAAGAGCAGCAAATGGGCGACCAATGGCGAAGTGTCGGCAGCCAACGGCGTGCGCGTGCACCTACGTGAGTCCCATGTGCTCGGGCTCGGCTGAGGACGGCAGGAAATAGAGCGGCTAATGACATGTGCAATGTGCATGTGAAATGTTGACATTAAATGTGGGACCCACATATATGGACAATAACTACTGCTAAGTCCACAATGGGAAGGCAACAAAGGTGGGTCCACTCGCTCTCTCTCATGTCTGGCTCGTAGCTCCCCAATCTCATCTGGCTCTTAAATCCACTCGTTGTCAGAGATTAAATGATTTTTTATTTCCTTGTATTCGACCGTAGCCTTAAGATGCACATTTGCTTGAGGTGCTAGTCCACAATGTTTAAGGTCCATTCCTGCAGTAGTATTAAATGTTTAAGGTTGCCTTTTTCCAACATCGTGACGCCCTAACTTGCCCTCTCTCTAACGGGCATAGCAGGCAGGGAAACGGCTCCCTCAGCTAACGCGCAAGCACCTGGGCCCGTGATAGCCACCCAGCCAAAAGGACGGCAGCGGCAGCAGACCACTGTGGGCGGTGAACGACTGGGAGAGTGTGTAGGGGTACGTGTAGGGAGATCGGGGCACTTAGGCTAGGATTTGGGGCGCGCGGGGAGCTCACACGGGTGCTGCCGCTCCTAATTTCGAACAGCAGGCGGTCAAGGGCAAGGATGGGGTGACGTCGACGAGGTTAGCGCGGAGGGGATGCGGTTGCACGTGTCGGCTTATCCGCTATCGTCGGTAACGGGGTGGCGCGGATCGTGGTCATGGTGAGCATCCAGGGGTCACGTGAGGCAGTGCTGCGGGCGGACAGCTCGGATTAGCGTTGCCCTCCTTGGATCCTCACCAGTGGAGGCACTCGGCGCGAACGGGAAAAGTAAGGGAGGGAAAACAGAGGGGATGACATGTGGGTCCTCCTGGGCCTGCCTGTCGGCCACGCGGAGAGATGGAGCGGGAGCACGTGTGATAGGCGCGGGTGCCTCTGGGCTGAGCTTGGCGTAAATGTGCGGGGGCACCTTCGGGCGAGGTATGGGCATTGGCACGGGGGCCTGCTGGGCCACGCGCTGCTGGGCCGACTGGGCTGGGCCGCGTGCTGTTGGGCTCGCTAACTTGCTCGGCTGGCTCGGGATGGTTTCTCTTTTCTATTTCCAATCTAAATTCTATCCCCTTTCGATTTTCTAAACCTTAACATTATGCTTGTATACATGTATTTGCATACATGTATGCCACCTTAGTGGGTCTACTAGGTCAAGACTAGGGGGTCAACTATGCTAGGGCCTTTGGCACACACACACAAGCAAAGTGTTGGTTAATTTTATTTAACAAACATAAGATCCAATTCAAAAGCATCTCATGTGTTGATTAATGCACATGCTCACACATCTAATTTGGGGATCTACTTGTGCATCTAAGGTTGGTTTCCTAGCATGCTCACTGACCAAGCAAGGTTTAGGAAAAAGTTTTTGAAAGTTGGGATTTTTGGCTCTAGGCCTTATATCACCAATTGCCATGTTCTTCATTGCATTGCTCAATTGAATGCCTCTCACATCATTTGGGTTCTCATCTTCATCTTGAGAGCCATTAGTTTCATCAAACTCAACATCATGCACTTCTTCCACTATGCCATATGTCTTATTGTAGACTCTATATGCTTTACTTGTAGTGGAGTATCCAAGTAAGAACCCTTCATCACATTTCTTCTAGTGCCTTTCTTCAATATATAGCATTTGCAACCAAACACTCTAAAATATGCAATGTTGGGCTTTCTTCCATTCAATAGATCATATGGTGTCTTCTTCAAAAGCCGGTGACAATAGAGACGGTTGCTACAATAACATGCCATGTTGATTACTTCCGCCCAAAATGAATCACTCACATTGTACTCACTAAGCATAGACCTTGACATATCAATCAATGTTCTATTCTTCCTCTCAACAAGGCCATTTGATTGTGGAGTGTACTTAGCCGAAAACTCAAGCTTGATTCCTATGTCATTGCAAAGCTCATCAATTCTTGTGTTTCTAAACTAAATTCCATCGTCACTTCTCACTTTCTTGATCTTCAACTCAAATTCATTCTCACTTCTCTTGACAAATGACTTGAATATGTTGAAGACTTCACTTTTGTCAACAAGAAAAAGGACCCATGTATATCTTGTGAAGTCATCCACTATCACAAAGCCATACTTGTTGCCAATAATGCTTATATATATTGTTGGTCCAAATAAGTCCATGTGCAACATCTCAACTGTCTTGCTTGTGCTTATCATGCTCCTGTTGGGATGAGTATTGCCAACTTGCTTCCCGGTTTGACAAGAGCTACACAATCTATCCTTTTCAAACTTCACATCTTCCAACATGTGCCAATCTTCTATACCATACCAACCCATGCTTGATTTGGTGAACAAACAAGTTGATAGTTGAGTTTCACTAGCATTGAAATCCACCAAATAGAGATTCTCATACCAAAGCCTTTGAATATAAGATCGGATCCATCAACACTCACTATCTTCACATCATCAACACCAAATATGCATTTGAATCCAAAATCACACAATTGAGCCATGGACAAAAGATTAAAGTTCAAGCTCTCAACTAGCAACACATTGGATATGCTCATATCATTTGAAATTGCAATCTTTCCAAGCCCCTTGACCTTGCCTTTGCCATTATCACCAAAAGTAATACTACCAAACTCATCTTGGCCACCTGTATTGATTGATTTGAACATCATTGAATCACCGGTCATATGTTGAGTGCACCCACTATCAAGCACCCAATGCCTTCCTCCAGCTTTATAATTGACCTACAAAAGAAGATCAATTCTTTTCAGGTACCCAAACTTGCTTGGGTCCTCCAAGGTTAGTAACTAGGCTCTTGGGCACCCAAATAGCTTTCTTTTTTGATCCCACAATAGGTGCACCAATGAACTTAGCCTTCACACCATTAGCACCCTTGATAAGCAAATAACAAGAATCAAATTGAATGGAGGATACATTAGCATTTTTGTTTTTGTTCTTGCCATATTGCTCTATGTGCCCAACTTGCTTGCATCGATTGCAAAACAGACCATTGTCTCTCACAAAACTAGTTTTGGGAGTTGCAAAGGTCGCCTTGCCATTCTTAGGGTATAGCCCAATCTCTCTTTGTTGAGAGAAAAGTGTTGGCTACCCAAGCACTTTAACAAGCAGGCCTCACCGCCATAAGCCTTGCCTACAGCGTGAGTGAGCTCATCGACCTCCTTCTTGAGGGTCTCATTTTCTATCGTAATTGAGGCATCTGTTGGTATTTCTTAACGCAAACAGAAAGAATTCGCAAGCGTACGGAATTACCATTGTAGCTTTCACCCGGAGGTATTTAGGGTTTCGTATTTTCCACAAGGCGCCGTAAGAACCACACTAGAGAGCACTCCACAAGCCATGATTCCACTAGAATTGCTTTTTGCGAATCTCCCGTGGGGAATAAGCACAAGAACGCCTCACAATTAATCGATCGGAGCCGGCAACAATCACCAAAGCCGCTCAATGATCCTTCGCTGCTCCAAACCATCTAGGTGGCAGCAACCACCAAGAGTAACAAGAAATCCCACAACGAACATGGCCACTAGTGGCACTAGATGCCTCAGCTCAATGCAAATGCACTAGAAATCTCCCCCAATCTCACTTGGATGATGAACTCTTAAAGGAGATGAGTGGGAGTGTTTTGCTTCAGCTCACAAGTTTGTTTGGGACATTGGGGGAGCCAAGAGGGTCGGCCAAATGCCGACCAACACTTATTTATAAGTCCCAAAGCCACCAAGTGACCGTTGCCTATTTTCATCTCTGTGAACCGACCGTCGGACCAAAGTCCCAACACCGTCGGACCATCTGACTCATGGTCCGATGCTCATGCTACTGCCACGTGTAGTTACCATTTGAATTCGACCATTGCCGCCCAACGTTCAGCTCCGTGCCGCTCTGATTCATCAACGTCCGTCGACCGTCGGACCATCCGACCTCCACGGTCCAACGCGGTCTAAAGAGCGATTTTTTAGTCAGACCAAGGTCCGACGTAGGCCGTCGGACTAAAATCATGGTTCGACGCCCCTGAGCCTCACGCACGCTCCCTCTGCTGTTCACCTTGACGTGACCGTCAAACTTGGTGAACAGTGTTACTGTAACAACTGTGAAAATCCTAGAGCCAAAAATCCCAACTTTCAAAAACTTTTTCCTAAACCTTGCTTGGTCAGTGAGCATGCTAGGAAACCAACCTTAGATGCACAAGTAGATCCCCAAATTAGATGTGTGAGCATGTGCATTAATCAACACATGAGATGCTTTTGAATTGGATCTTATGTTTGTTAAATAAAATTAACCAACACTTTGCTTGTGTGTGTGTGCCAAAGGCCCTAGCATAGTTGACCCCCTAGTCTTGACCTAGTAGACCCACTAAGGTGGCATACATGTATGCAAATACATGTATACAAGCATAATGTTAAGGTTTAGAAAATCGAAAGGGGATAGAATTTAGATTGGAAATAGAAAAGAGAAACCATCCCGAGCCAGCCGAGCAAGTTAGCGAGCCCAACAGCACGCGGCCCAGCCCAGTCGGCCCAGCAGCGCGTGGCCCAGCAGGCCCCCGTGCCAATGCCCATACCTCGCCCGAAGGTGCCCCCGCACATTTACGCCAAGCTCAGCCCAGAGGCACCCGCGCCTATCACACGTGCTCCCGCTCCATCTCTCCGCGTGGCCGACAGGCAGGCCCAGGAGGACCCACATGTCATCCCCTCTGTTTTCCCCTCCCTTACTTTTCCCGTTCGCGCCGAGTGCCTCCACTGGTGAGGATCCAAGGAGGGCAACGCTAATCCGAGCTGTCCGCCCGCAGCACTGCCTCACGTGACCCCTGGATGCTCACCATGACCACGATCCGCGCCACCCCGTTACCGACGATAGCGGATAAGCCGACACGTGCAACCGCATCCCCTCCGCGCTAACCTCGTCGACGTCACCCCATCCTTGCCCTTGACCGCCTGCTGTTCGAAATTAGGAGCGGCAGCACCCGTGTGAGCTCCCCGCGCGCCCCAAATCCTAGCCTAAGTGCCCCGATCTCCCTACACGTACCCCTACACACTCTCCCAGTCGTTCACCGCCCACTGTGGCCATCGAGCGGCTATAAAGGCCGAGCCCCTTCGCTCGCGAAACCTAGCACCACACTGCTGCCTCTGGTGGCATTCCTACTCAACCACGCCGAAGACCGAAGGAAAGAGAAGGAAGATGCCGCCGTGGAGCCGAGCGCCGTTGCCGGTGCCGAGGACGATGCCCAAATGGCTATAGCGACGTTGCTGCTCTCCCTGCACTGCATCGACTCGCCACAGCCCCGACTCGCCACTGCACCGCTAGCCTAGCTTCCCCGCCACCACGATGAGCTACGCTGCCCCCTTCTCTATTGCCGGCGTGCACCCGCCATGGCCGCCGCCGCGGTCTCTCCGCCTAAGAGGCCCAAGGTCGAGCCTTTAGCCGTCAGGATGCACCACACACACACATACACATGCAACACGCACGAGCACCACCGTGCAAAGCCACTAGGGCCCTAGAGCCGTCGCCACCGCATGCGCGCGTCCGCCATGGCCGGACACCGCCACAGTGAGCCCCGTTCTGGTCAAACTGAGCTGGTAGAGATCTCTCGACCCCGCGATGAGCTCTGCCTCACCAAGGAACAGGCTTAGCATCTACCCATAGACCTAGAGGAGCCCTAGGATCGCCGGTCGCCTTCGTGACGCTGGCGCTGGCGTGGCCGTGCACCCGGTGTGCCGCCATGCCGAGGCTGTTCTCGCCATTGCCGGCCGCCTCGCTAGACCAGGACCGGCCGAGCACTTCCGCCGTGACCTCACGCACCCAGCTCTGCATTTGGATGGCCCTGTGACCAACCAAAGACCCTTGTTCACTAGAGCCGCGCCTCCGCTGGAGCTCCGTCGCGCCCGTGGCCGCTGAGCGGACTCTGCCGAGCATTTTGGTCATCGGCACCACCCCCTCCAACGTCCCTAGGACCTACCTAAGGCCGAATCGAGCCCGATAGTGCCCTGCCAAACCCTGGCCGCGCATGCAGTTGCGCCACCGTGCCCGCTGTCGCCATGGCCGGCCTTGCCAAGCCCCAAGGCACCGCCTTTGGCCCTTTTTTCCCTTGCCGGAGTGCCCTCGAGCCCTAGCTGGCCATAGATGCCCCACCACGCCACTGCCGAGGCCTTTGAGCCATTCCCATCGCCGGCGAGTCCCTGCGGATTTCGTTGAATAGCTAGGAGAGAGAGCAGGAGGCTCTCCCCACCCTTCTTGCCTACTGGTGCACTCGGTGCACAATGTGCCGTGCGCACAGGCAACCGCGTAGACCCAATCCGCCATGGACTAGCCTGAGGTCCATGGTGTGCCAGCCCTGCGTCCACCGTGAGCCAGCACCCGTAGACCGAGCCCATGGGTGGCCCAGCCAGGCCACATGACTAGCCCCAAGCGCTGACACGTGTCCAGGCCCAGCCCAACCCAGACCGGCCCGTAATCGAGCCCAGTCAAGCCCAGTCAACGTTGACCATTGACCAGTCAATGCTGACCATTGACCTGGCCTGACCTGTCAGTCACAGCCGATCAATCAGGAGCCGGCACGTTGATAGGATCTAAATGGTTAGAGAGGGGTGAATAGCCTGTAAAAATTTTCCTTCAAACTCATAAACCACTAGAGCAAAGGTTGATTAGTATAAAAAACGGCGATAATGCAACTACTTGCTCTAGCTCTATTTCA
The DNA here is from genome assembly GCA_030439765.1 of Tripidium arundinaceum. Classification (NCBI taxonomy): domain Eukaryota; kingdom Viridiplantae; phylum Streptophyta; class Magnoliopsida; order Poales; family Poaceae; genus Tripidium; species Tripidium arundinaceum. Next base: position 5,297 of record JAHUYU010003252.1, on the reverse strand, counting down.
CCACAAGCAAGCCTCCTACACAATTCTAGTTGCTATGTCTCTAGCCTGATACACACAAGCACACCAACTAGAAACTACACAACTACACTAGAAAGCAAACTAGAGAGCTAATTACAACTAGTTACAACTACAAGCTACAAAAGCAAGCACTACACAAGTATACTAATGAATTGAATTACAAATGTAGAGCTTTATACCGAACCGGGTAAGAGAGATGAACACAATGATTTATCCCCGAGGTTCGGTTGCTTGCCGGCAACCTACATCCTCATTGTGGCGAGTCCAAGCTAGGTGGTTCATGCGCTAATTGGCATCACATGCTAAGCCCAGACTTGGACGCCGTAAGAACCACACTAGAGAGCACTCCACAATCCACGCGCAGTTTACTAGAGTATCCTTTTGCTTCCTAGGAGGTAGGATCAAAACCTCTCACAAATCCTTGATTGGAGGCGGATACAATCACCAAATCCCCTCACCAATCACCGAATCACCAACCGTCTAGGTGACGACAACCACTAAGAGTAATAAGAAATCCACAATTGCAAACATCACCTAGTGCCACCAAATGCAACCTCAAATGCACACACTAGGGTTTCCTCAATCCTCTCACAAATGAGCACCACGCTTAGGGAAGGAGAGGAGAGGGTGGAGATGCTCTTGAAGCTCTCAAGGTCAATACTAGAGCACTCAATCTCTCACTTGAATGGAGCACAAATCCTTGGGAGTGAGAGAGGAGAGGAGAGAGCTTGTTCTTTCTTTTTTTTTCGGGTCTCAAGATGTACAACGAATGGGCAAGAGAGGAAAGGGAAGGGGGGAGGTGCTGGAAATAACCCACCTAGCCAGCAGCCCTCCCCTTGGCCAACTCCCTGAGCAGCCAACGGCTAGAGCAGCAGCGCCCCTTCTCTCTAACGAGTGGTCCCACAAGACCAGCAGCAATAAACAAGAGCAGCAAATGGGCGACCAATGGCGAAGTGTCGGCAGCCAACGGCGTGCGCGTGCACCTACGTGAGTCCCATGTGCTCGGGCTCGGCTGAGGACGGCAGGAAATAGAGCGGCTAATGACATGTGCAATGTGCATGTGAAATGTTGACATTAAATGTGGGACCCACATATATGGACAATAACTACTGCTAAGTCCACAATGGGAAGGCAACAAAGGTGGGTCCACTCGCTCTCTCTCATGTCTGGCTCGTAGCTCCCCAATCTCATCTGGCTCTTAAATCCACTCGTTGTCAGAGATTAAATGATTTTTTATTTCCTTGTATTCGACCGTAGCCTTAAGATGCACATTTGCTTGAGGTGCTAGTCCACAATGTTTAAGGTCCATTCCTGCAGTAGTATTAAATGTTTAAGGTTGCCTTTTTCCAACATCGTGGACGCCCTAACTTGCCCTCTCTCTAACGGGCATAGCAGGCAGGGAAACGGCTCCCTCAGCTAACGCGCAAGCACCTGGGCCCGTGATAGCCACCCAGCCAAAAGGACGGCAGCGGCAGCAGACACTGTGGTTGTGTGCATGCTTCCTCTCTAGCGTCAGGCGGGCACCCTCTCCCTGATTCGAAAAGGAGTGGCTACATGCGCCCCCCTGCCAATTCCTGCACCTGGTCAAAGCATGCAATAATGCCTCTCTCTCAACAGTTAATGCGGCTTCAATTTTTCCTCCGCATGCACGGTTCCCACACGAAATTAATGCGCTCCACTCATGAAGAAATGGAACGGCTGCTTCCTCCCTCTCTCTGTCTCTGCGTGCATGCATGCTGGTCCCCATGGTGCAGCATGCAGCAGCGGCTCTCCGCTTTCACTCTCTCGTGCATGCGCGCTGCGCGCAGAACCGGAGCTCCGGTTTCGGAACCGGACCTTCGTCTGAAAACTAATTTTTAGAGAAAACTAGACCTCCGGTTGGGCAACCGGAGCTCCGGCAGAAGCTCTCAGGCTAGAGCAATTATAAAACTGAATATTTTCTGGACCTTCGGTTTTCAAGCCAGAGCTCTAGTATGGGCTCTCATAACTCAATATTAAAATTAAAACGTCCATAACTTTTAGCTCCAAACTCCGATTTCGATGATTTTGGAGATTTCAAAAAGCTTATCCGGAGGGCTATCCATACCAATAAAAAACAAGCTCCCAGATCAACATGTGCAAGAGTTGTGACATGTGTTCCTCTCATGTTAGCACTTTTTCACTCATTTTTGAAAGACTTTTCTCTTGCACCTCACCACGTCACTAAGCGCAATGTATATGCAAAGGAGACTCACACTTAATGGCACTAGATAACCATTACAATTAAAGATTTCCCCTCTTTACAGTACGATTATCTATCCTAAACCTGATCACACACTCTATTGCGTCTTGACCGGCAAAACAAACACCCTATTTTATACCTTTGCCTTGAGCTCATAGGGTTTTGTTTTTCTCTTTCTTCTTTTTCAAGATATGAGCACTTGATCACAATTTGTGGCCATCACCATCACCATGTGTGCCATCCTTGCTCAATCTTGGATGTGACATAACCTATCTCATTCAGAACACTAGGATAGGGGTTAGTCTACTTGGTTGTCTCAATTAACCAAAACCAAACATAGGGCTTTCACACATGTCATCCTTGTATCTTTTTCTTTTTTCAGAAAATAATATAAACTTAGAGAATTCATAGGAAATTCATCCGACCTCAGAAAAATATGAAACTAGTGACCAAATTTTTCTAAAAATGAGCTCTACGTCATAAGCTTATGTTTGAGTGCATTTGGATCTTTTGGTTTCCCGTTGCTTCTTTGTGATCATCTATAGGAGTCTCTTATCGTTACTATATGTCTCGTTTGATAGCCCCGGAGGAGCACTGACCTAAGGAGGAGGACTACGAGTACACGGAGGAGCTCGGAGATGACCAAGCTGCAGGTGCCACGTCTCACCCAACCTCGTAGAATCCTATCTTGGCATGCAATGTAGTATGCTAGCGCTTTACTTTCTGCAATGATCTGTCATAGGTTGCATGGTAGTATTGCTTGAAGCCTATACCTTGACGCAACCTTACTCCTGCACACCTGCTATTATGATAAATGCTCGCTTATATACTTGCTACTTACTTCTACTATGCATGATATCTGTGATGTGATGCATGGTGGAGGATATGTGCTTGTGTATGGATAAGGCACTTGGTGCCACTGCTATGGTGATAACTTGGGAGAGATTCTAGCATGTGTCTTAGGTGTGTGGTGAGGGTCGAGTCGACCAGACAGGATTCTATGATGAGTCTTATGGACGAGTCTTGCCGGGACGGTGTGACCTGAGCGTCCTCTATTTGAGGTACTTGTGGCGGGTACATGTGAGCGAAGTAGATCCTAGGGAGGAGACCCTCCGTGGGACAAGTCCCGGGATGGAGGTGCCGTTGAGGCACGGGGAGTTGGGTTTCCCTACTTGAGAAGATGTCTTGTTTGGTCCTTCTAAGGACTGATATGTTGGGAGAACCGGTCCATAGGAACCCTTCGTACACACCACTCGTACTTGATGGGCAGGGGACGGATGTCATCTAGCTAGGGCAATGCCACTACTGCTTAGGTTGTAGATGACAATGTAGGGAGGTAAGGGTGTATCCTCTAATCCTCCCGAGACTGCGTGGTGACCCATTGGAGGCCGGTACTACATTTCATAGTCTCGGCGTGCCGGTGGACTCTAGGGTGACTCAGGGTTGAGTGGCAAAGTGGTATCGTACTGGTTGGAAGGCAGCCCGGTATCAGCCCAAGCAGGGCGCTGCTGATGATGGTGATCTTGTGGGTCCTGGTGTACACACTCTGCAGAGTTGATCAATCTATATGTATAGCCGTGTCCACGGTGTAACATCCTAGATGTTAAAAAGAAATTAAAATTTTGATCATGATCATCATCAAGCATATTTACCAAGCATTGTGTTATTAATGCATTTCATGTTTTAATTATAGCATGTTCATGTTGCACAAGTGGTTCTTTATATGTTGCTTATAATGTGTTTTGTATGTTACATGAAATGATGTCAATAATGTTGATTAAGGTATTTTGTGAATTTATGGGGTGAAAATTTCTTAAACACTTAAAATTTTGTCTTAATAAACTTTGAAGTGCTAAGTTTGTACTTTACACTAGTGCCAAGGTTGGGCACTGTTTGCATGTGAAGCATGTTTTGATTTGTGCACCAAAACTAAATTTGGCGCTGAATTCTACACTTAGCCAAGTTTTGGTTAAGTCTTTGAATATCAGTTTTAAGTTCAATTTTGGAGTCTTATTAAAATGTTTTTCATATATAAACATAAGTACAACTTTGGTACCATTTCTTAGTGTGAAGTATGAACTTTAAAGATGTGCCTTTGTTTGTGTTGTTTGAGCAGTAATTAGTCTCAAAGTAGCTTAATCAAATATGTTTTCATAACTCTAAAATTGAACTCAGTTTCAGTTTCAATGAACCTGTTTTCAAAACTCAAAACCTTTCAAACCAGTGATCGTTGGGTGATAAACCTTTAAGTAAAGTTGGAGATCATATCTAGAGGAACAACTTTGTTTAAGGCCGATCATCATGTTTCTGTTTAGAATCGAGAGAAAGAGAGAAGGGAAGTTGGGCTATCAGTCGGTGAAGAGTGCCACGCCGACAGCAGCTCGGCTGTCTGCTTCATCGGCGGCGGCCGCCCTCCAGTGCCACGCTCATGCACGCCTACATGCAGTTGCCTACGTGGAGTGGCAAAGCAGGAGCTGGAGGCCTCTCCCGCTTCAGCCGCGCCATTAAAAGATAGCACCGCCGGCGTTCGTTCCCTTTTTCCCTTTCTTCTCCGCTGCTGATAAGCTCGACGTGCCGATGAAATTCGCCGTCATCCGGCCACCTCCATCCAATAGCCCATGCCCACTGCGTCACCTCATCCTTGCGCTTCTCCTCGACCCACTCGCATTGCCTCTCACCGACGGAGTTATCCTCGGCACCGGCTCCCGTTGCGGCCGTCCTTCGAGCGCCGCCATGGCCATCTCGCCATGGCCAGCCTTCTCTGGCTCTGCTCCATCCCTTTTCTCTGTTGCGTTAGCCTCATGGTGTTGTGGTAAAGCTCATTGGCTCGCCGGTTCTTCCTTTCACCAAAGTCACTTAAGCATTTATCTATTTCATTTTAGTATTTTTTTAAACATGGAAAAGGCATTTAAACACACTTAAATTAATTAATCAAGTCAACTAATTCAAAACAGTACCAAACTTTTTGTGGAGGCAGATATTAACATGATAAACTTACACAAAAAGTTTCATGATTAAGGGATTAATATTTTTGTCTACAAAAATCATTCAACAAGCC
>JAHUYU010000947.1:0-17363 GCA_030439765.1 Tripidium arundinaceum | reverse complement strand
CCTATGAATTGAGGGAAGATGCTGACAAGCAGCGTCTTTTTCTTAAGGGAATTTATTATGACCTCCGTCTGCAGCTGAAGGGTAATAACTATGCAAGTTTCCAGGAGCTGGTGAACAAAGCTATTGTGCTGGATAATGAGCGTCGGGAGATGGACAGAAAGATGAAGATGAGAGCACAAGGCTCCGGGGAATAATACTCGTCAACGTACAAATTCTCAGCATGGATTTCATCAGAGATGCCAAGGACCAGTCAGTCAGGGGAACCATAATTCCAATCAACAGTGGTCTCAGAATCGGCAAAACAATCAGTTTCAACAGTGACCCCAGTATCAGCAGAACAGGCAGTTCCAACAGCAGAGTGGGCAACAAACCCCATACCAGGGTAATCCTAACTCTACCCCAATGAAGACTAGTGCACCTAGTACTCCCAACCTGTGTTATCGCTGTGGAGAGCCTGGACACTATGCTAATCATTGTCCCAAGAAGCAGAACCAACAGACACCGCAGGGGCAGAGGTCATCCAACACTGGGAAGGTGAATCATGTGTCAATGGAAACAGCACAGATGGAACCAGAAGTAATGCTTGGTACGTTCAATGTTCATTCTACTCCTGCAACCATTCTTTTTTATTCTGGAGCTTCGCATACCTTTATTTCCCACATTTTTGTCAAAATGCATAGCGTACCCCTGCTTGCCATGAAAGAACCTCTCTTAGTAAACTCACCTGGGGGTACCATGCAAACAAATAATCGGTGTCTTCCAGTTAGTATGGTTTTAAGGTGGGTAGAGTTTAAGATAACACCTATAGTGTTGAGGACATCTGGTATTGATGTGATCTTGGGTATGGACTGGATGATGCAAAATCAGGCAGTGATTCAGTGTCAGCAGAAGGTAGTGGTGGTGAATGCACCTAATGGCGAAAAGATCAGTGTCAATGTAGAAGTGCAGAAGCAGTCAACAGCGATAGTGAATCAGCTTGAAGATGATGCTAGTAAAGAAAATCCAGTTATTGATGAATTTCCGGATGTCTTTCCAGATGAATTGCCAGGTATGCCACCTGACCGAGATATTGAATTTCTTATTGAATTATTACCTGGAACTGCACCTATAGCTAAACGACCATATAGAATGGGAGTAGATGAATTAGAAGAACTTAAGAAACAAATTAAGGAATTACAAGATAAAGGTTTTATTCGCCCTAGTTCATCACCTTGGGGTGCACCGGTTATCTTTGTTGATAAGAAGGATGGTGGTCAGAGAATGTGTGTAGATTATCGGTCACTTAATGAGGTTACTATCAAGAACAAGTACCCTTTGCCCAGAATTGATGACCTGTTTGATCAATTGAGAGGTGCTTGTGTGTTCTCTAAGATTGACTTGCGTTCTGGTTATCATCAACTGAAGATTCGTGCTTCTGATATTCCAAAGACAGCTTTTACTACAAGGTATGGCTTGTATGAGTATACTGTCATGTCATTTGGTTTGACCAATGCACCTGCATACTTTATGTACATGATGAATAAGGTGTTTATGGAATATCTTGATAAGTTCGTGGTGGTATTCATTGATGATATACTGATATTCTCCAAGACTGAGGAAGAGCATGCTGAACATCTGAGGTTGGTATTACAGAAACTTAGAGAGCATAAGCTGTATGCTAAGCGAAGTAAGTGTGAGTTCTGGTTAAGGGAAGTCTCTTTTCTTGGTCATGTTGTCTCTAATGGTGGCATATCAGTGGACCCAGGCAAGGTGAAAGATGTATTGGATTGGAAACCACCTGCTGATGTGAGCGAAATTCGCAGTTTCTTGGGTTTAGCTGGATATTACAGATGGTTCATTGAAGGGTTTTCTAAACTTGCTAAACCTATGACAGCTCTGCTAGAGAAGAATGCCAAGTTTGTGTGGTCTGATAAGTGTCAAAGTAGCTTTGAAGAGTTGAAGAAGAGATTGACTACCGCACCTGTCTTGATATTGCCAGATTTTAGTAAAAAGTTCTCTATCTATTGCGACGCTTCGCGTCAAGGTTTGGGATGTGTTCTTATGCAAGAAGGCAGGGTGGTTGCTTATGCATCTAGGCAGTTGAGAAAGCATGAGTTGAATTATCCTACTCATGATTTGGAGTTAGCAGCTGTGGTTCATGCTCTAAAAATTTGGAGACATTATTTGATTGGGCATAAGAGTGATATATACACTGATCATAAGAGTTTGAAATATATTTTCACCCCAATCTGATCTGAACCTGAGGCAGCGTAGATGGTTAGAATTGATCAAGGATTATGAATTGGAGATACACTATCATCCTGGTAAAGCTAATGTTGTTGCCGATGCCCTTAGCAGAAAGAGTTATGCCAATGAGATGCAAATGTTGTCTATGTCAAGTGAGTTGCATACTGAATTTGAACACCTGAACTTGGGAATTGTTACCAATACAATGGAATTGGTGATAGAACCTACATTGGAGCAAGAAATATACAAGGGTCAGTTGAAGGATGAGAAACTAAAGAAGATAGCGGAAGACATAGTGATTGGTAAGTCACCAGGTTTTCGAATGGATGACAATGGAATTCTATGGTTTGGAAGGAGGTTGTGTGTACCTAAGGATCAGGTTATTAGGCAGGCAATTCTTCGTGAAGCTCACGAGTCAGCTTATTCTATTCATCCTGGCAGCACTAAGATGTATCTGGATCTCAAACAAAAGTATTGGTGGGTTGGATTAAAACGTGATGTGGCTGAGTATGTGGCAGTATGTGACACATGTCAAAGAGTGAAAGCTGAGCATCAGAGGCCTGCAGGATTGTTGCAACCAATGAAGATTCCTGAATGGAAGTGGGAAGAAGTTGGTATGGACTTTATAGTGGGGTTACCTCGTACTCAGAAAGGTTATGACTCTATTTGGGTGATAGTAGATTGGTTAACTAAAGTTGCTCATTTCATACCTATCAAGACTACCTACCATGGACCAAGATTGGCAGAGTTGTATATGGAAAAGATAGTGTGTTTGCATGGAGTCCCAAAGAAGATTGTATCTGATCGAGGTTCACAGTTTACATCCCATTTTTGGAAGGCTATACATGAATCTTTGGGAACAAAGCTGAATTTTAGTACAGCATATCATCCGCAGACAGATGGGCAAACAGAAAGAACAAACCAGATACTAGAAGACATGTTGAGAGCCTGTGCATTGCAGTATGGAGCTAGTTGGGATAAGAGTTTGCCTTACGCGGAGTTCTCATACAACAATAGTTATCAACAGAGTCTCAAGATGGCACCGTTTGAAGCTTTGTATGGACGTAAGTGTAGAACTCCATTGTTTTGGAATCAAACAGGTGAGTCTCAGGTGTTTGGTACAGATGTTCTTAGAAACGCAGAGGATCAAGTTCGAGTGATTCGTGAGAATTTGAGAGTGGCACAGTCTCGTCAGAAGAGTTATGCTGACAACCGGATAAGAGATTTAGTTTTTGAGGTAGGCGATTATGTATACTTGAAGGTGTCACCAATGAGAAGTGTGAAGAGGTTCAACATGAAAGGAAAGTTAGCACCAAGGTATGTTGGGCCATTTAAAGTTATCGCCCAGACGTGGTGAAGTTGCTTATCAGTTAGAGTTGCCTGAGAATTTGTTGGGAGTACATGATGTGTTTCATGTTTCTCAACTCAAGAAGTGTTTGCGTGTGCCTGAGGAGCAAATATCTTTGGATGAATTGACTGTTAAAGAGGATCTTACGTATGAAGAGTTTTCGGTTAAGATTGTGGAGACTGCTGAGAGAGTTACTAGAAGTCGGGTTATTAAAATGTGCAAAGTTCAGTGGAATCGGTATACGGAAGCAGAGGCAACTTGGGAAAGAGAGGATGAACTGAGGAATCATACCCGCAGTTGTTTGAGTAAGCAGTCCAATCTCGAGGACGAGACTCTTTTAAGGGGGGTAGAATTTGTAACACCCATAATTCTAAAGTTTTGGAATTATCAAAAATCTGATTTAATTGCCCTAGTTATAAGCCTAAATAATATAGAAAATATTTTATTCGGGATTAAAATTTAAAATATTAGGTTGGGTATTTGTTGATGCATTCATGCTGTTGCATTTGATTTATTGTGTGGTGTGGTTTTTTGGTTTCTTTTGTTTCGGATTCAAAATCTATTCTAAAAAGAGTTCTGAAAAATATAAAAAAAATGAATGCTAACTCATCCTCCCTCCCTTTCGGCCTAGTGGCACCGGAGGCCCACGCCGGTCTACTCCCTCTTGCCCCGCATCGCGCGAGTGGGCCGGCCCATCGGCGGAGAGCGCAGCGCCCTCCTGCGCGGCCGGTGCTCTCACTGTCGGCATGGTCCCCACACGTCAGTGACGCTCTTTTCCCTTTCCTTGCACACGGGTGCGAGCCGGAGACGAACACCGCACCGCCCGATCCAATCCCGAGCATCTTGGGATCTCATCCCAAACCAATACGCCGTGGGTCTATTTAAGTAGACCGCACGTGATCTCTCTCTTTTTCCACATGAATTAGGGCATTGCACGCCCTAGCTCGCGGTTGCGAACACAACAAACCCTAGGACGCCGCCATAGGGTTCAATTCGACGAACTCGATCGATCTTTGATCCCTTGGGTAAGTCGCCGCGCTCTGTAACGTTCTCGTGCAGCCCGAGCGCCCCCTCTTTTGTTTCGTTTTTGTGCCTCATGAACCCTGTGTTATATTTGTTGAGTTCAACATGAACTCACCCTTGCTTTTCCCACCACCACAGATGATGATTATGAAGATGATTATCGCAATGAGTACTAGTCTTGGTGTCAACCAGTCAACCACGTCCCTGTGTTTGGAGCTTCCGCCGGAGATTTATTTTTAGTAGTTACTATTTTAAGTTGAGACTATGTGATAAATATTCATTTGCTATGTAATAAGCACTGTGATGATACTATGTAATTTGTCAACTTATGTGTGCGACTGCTTCCTGGGGCGCACATGAGTCTTTTATACACCTTATTTTTGTCCTTAAAAATGGGTGTGACAAATTGGTATCAGAGCCGTGTTGACTGTAGGACGCAAGCCTAGTTAGAATGGTCGTTATTAGTATTCCTTGCTTCACTTATTTCATGCTTACTGCTTCCACCTTGTTAATTGCTAAATTTTTATGCTTCTTTTGTCTTATTCTATTGTGAAAATATATTGATTCCATCTAATCTATATCTACATCTTGTAGATGTCTCCTCATCCCCGCATGACCGCTGCCCAGTACATTGCCCGCTTTAAACCCAACGAGCTCCAAGAAGATGGTGATCAAGAATTGTCGGATGCGGGAATCAAGATTGGGAGACACTTCAATGGAGAATCCAGCCATGGGATGGACCACGAAGCTTCACATCATGCTTCCCAAAGCAGATGCTTTCTTTCATGACCTGCTGACAAGAACGTTGGATACCTACTACCACGATTGGGAAGCCACGCTGGAGTATCGCTGCCGGGAGTATATTCATCCTCTGATGAATTAACACTGGGAAACTGAGTTATGGGTCAAGACAATAGATCGTACTACCGGAGTGCCTAAGGTGGAATCAAAGTTCGTCACCCGAGTAAGCCGGGCAACTATAGAAACAAGCATGGAAAACGTCGCCTACAATGCGTTTGTCTTCTACCATGGTCTTCGCTCTGACAAGACAATGAAGGGTGCGCTCAGGCACTTTCCTTGTTTTCTGCATGACAAGGGGCGTTTGGACTGTACCGCTTGCTGATGATTCATCCTTGACTCTACAAGCTACGGTGGAACTAGTTCGTGAGTTGGCTCTTCATGAAGTGGATTTCAAGGATGAGCTGCTGAAGGAAAAAGAACTTAAGGAACAAGCTTATAAGGAGATCGACGACCTAAGAGCTGAGCTAGGCCGTCACAAGATTTATGAGAAGCTCAATTAAGATTAGGAAGTCCTTATGTAATAAAAAACGATATTAGTACGAGTCAAGTTGAGTTTAGTTGTGTCAAATCTTAATCTTGTGGTGTGAACGATGGTGTGCATGATGAATTGTTATTATGAAATTGTGTGATTTGGATCTTTGTAATGTGTGCTGGAGCTTTGTGGGCATGTCTACAAGTTCCATAGTTAAAGATGTTAAGTTTGATCATGAATATTTAGTTGGGTTCTGGATATATTCCGTTTCTGTCTTTTGCTAATTTCTGGAGCAGGCTGAGATGTTTCTGAAATAACTTAAGATCTGGTTATGAGAAATTTATGAAATTTTACTGAGAAAATTTAGACCTCTGTATCTTTCCAACCCCGCAAGAATCACCTTTTTATCTATTATGAGCTATGAGTTATAACTGTTCCAAGTTGAGGTTACTGCACAGATTGGAATTCTGTAACAGTTCCGGTTAAGGTTTGTTTTGACTAATTTAATGACAGAATCTGGAAACGTGTTATTAACAAAAGTTATAGGAAATTTCATAAGCTTTCTAACCGTGTAAAGATCACCTTTGTTGGACATTTGTAGCTCGATATATGACAGTTTTACCGAGCCGCCTGAAATTGGAGCTTGTCCAGAAATTAGCAAAAGACAGAAACGGAATATATCCAGAACCCAACTAAATATTCATGATCAAACTTAACATCTTTAACTATGGAACTTGTAGACATGCCCACAAAGCTCCAGCACACATTACAAAGATCCAAATCACACAATTTCATAATAACAATTCATCATGCACACCATCGTTCACACCACAAGATTAAGATTTGACACAACTAAACTCAACTTGACTCGTACTAATATCGTTTTTTATTACATAAGGACTTCCTAATCTTAATTGAGCTTCTCATAAATCTTGTGACGGCCTAGCTCAGCTCTTAGGTCGTCGATCTCCTTATAAGCTTGTTCCTTAAGTTCTTTTTCCTTCAGCAGCTCATCCTTGAAATCCACTTCATGAAGAGCCAACTCACGAACTAGTTCCACCGTAGCTTGTAGAGTCAAGGATGAATCATCAGCAAGCGGTACAGTCCAAACGCCCTTGTCATGCAGAAAACAAGGAAAGTGCCTGAGCGCACCCTTCATTGTCTTGTCAGAGCGAAGACCATGGTAGAAGACAAACGCATTGTAGGCGACGTTTTCCATGCTTGTTTCTATAGTTGCCCGGCTTACTCGGGTGACGAACTTTGATTCCACCTTAGGCACTCCGGTAGTACGATCTATTGTCTTGACCCATAACTCAGTTTCCCAGTGTTAATTCATCAGAGGATGAATATACTCCCGGCAGCGATACTCCAGCGTGGGCTTCCCAATCGTGGTAGTAGGTATCCAACGTTCTTGTCAGCAGGTCATGAAAGAAAGCATCTGCTTTGGGAAGCATGATGTGAAGCTTCGTGGTCCATCCCATGGCTGGATTCTCCATTGAAGTGTCTCCCAATCTTGATTCCGCATCCGACAATTCTTGATCACCATCTTCTTGGAGCTCGTTGGGTTTAAAGCGGGCAATGTACTGGGCAGCGGTCATGCGGGGATGAGGAGACATCTACAAGATGTAGATATAGATTAGATGGAATCAATATATTTTCACAATAGAATAAGACAAAAGAAGCATAAAAATTTAGCAATTAACAAGGTGGAAGCAGTAAGCATGAAATAAGTGAAGCAAGGAATACTAATAACGACCATTCTAACTAGGCTTGCGTCCTACAGTCAACACGGCTCTGATACCAATTTGTCACACCCCATTTTTAAGGACAAAAATAAGGTGTATAAAAGACTCATGTGCGCCCCAGGAAGCAGTCGCACACATAAGTTGACAAATTACATAGTATCATCACAGTGCTTATTACATAGCAAATGAATATTTATCACATAGTCTCAACTTAAAATAGTAACTACTAAAATAAATCTCCGGCGGAAGCTCCAAACACAGGGACGTGGTTGACTGGTTGACACCAAGACTAGTACTCATTGCGATAATCATCTTCATAATCATCATCTGTGGTGGTGGGAAAAGCAAGGGTGAGTTCATGTTGAACTCAACAAATATAACACAGGGTTCATGAGGCACAAAAACGAAACAAAAGAGGGGCGCTCGGGCTGCACGAGAACGTTACAGAGCGCGGCGACTTACCCAAGGGATCAAAGATCGATCGAGTTCGTCGAATTGAACCCTATGGCGGCGTCCTAGGGTTTGTTGTGTTCGCAACCGCGAGCTAGGGCGTGCAATGCCCTAATTCATGTGGAAAAAGAGAGAGATCACGTGCGGTCTACTTAAATAGACCCACGGCGTATTGGTTTGGGATGAGATCCCAAGATGCTCGGGATTGGATCGGGCGGTGCGGTGTTCGTCTCCGGCTCGCACCCGTGTGCAAGGAAAGGGAAAAGAGCGTCACTGACGTGTGGGACCATGCCGACAGTGAGAGCACCGGCCGCGCAGGAGGGGCGCTGCGCTCTCCGCCGATGGGCCGGCCCACTCGCGCGATGCGGGGCAAGAGGGAGTAGACCGGCGTGGGCCTCCGGTGCCACTAGGCCGAAAGGGAGGGAGGATGAGTTAGCATTCATTTTTTTTATATTTTTCAGAACTCTTTTTAGAATAGATTTTGAATCCGAAACAAAAGAAACCAAAAAACCACACCACACAATAAATCAAATGCAACAGCATGAATGCATCAACAAATACCCAACCTAATATTTTAAATTTTAATCCCGAATAAAATATTTTCTATATTATTTAGGCTTATAACTAGGGCAATTAAATCAGATTTTTGATAATTCCAAAACTTTAGAATTATGGGTGTTACAAATTCTACCCCCCTTAAAAGAGTCTCGTCCTCGAGATTGGACTGCTTACTCAAACAACTGCGGGTATGATTTCCTCAGTTCATCCTCTCTTTCCCAAGTTGCCTCTGCTTCCGTATACCGATTCCACTGAACTTTGCACATTTTAATAACCCGACTTCTAGTAACTCTCTCAGCAGTCTCCACAATCTTAACCGAAAACTCTTCATACGTAAGATCCTCTTTAACAGTCAATTCATCCAAAGATATTTGCTCCTCAGGCACACGCAAACACTTCTTGAGTTGAGAAACATGAAACACATCATGTACTCCCAACAAATTCTCAGGCAACTCTAACTGATAAGCAACTTCACCACGTCTGGCGATAACTTTAAATGGCCCAACATACCTTGGTGCTAACTTTCCTTTCATGTTGAACCTCTTCACACTTCTCATTGGTGACACCTTCAAGTATACATAATCGCCTACCTCAAAAACTAAATCTCTTATCCGGTTGTCAGCATAACTCTTCTGACGAGACTGTGCCACTCTCAAATTCTCACGAATCACTCGAACTTGATCCTCTGCGTTTCTAAGAACATCTGTACCAAACACCTGAGACTCACCTGTTTGATTCCAAAACAATGGAGTTCTACACTTACGTCCATACAAAGCTTCAAACGGTGCCATCTTGAGACTCTGTTGATAACTATTGTTGTATGAGAACTCCGCGTAAGGCAAACTCTTATCCCAACTAGCTCCATACTGCAATGCACAGGCTCTCAACATGTCTTCTAGTATCTGGTTTGTTCTTTCTGTTTGCCCATCTGTCTGCGGATGATATGCTGTACTAAAATTCAGCTTTGTTCCCAAAGATTCATGTATAGCCTTCCAAAAATGGGATGTAAACTGTGAACCTCGATCAGATACAATCTTCTTTGGGACTCCATGCAAACACACTATCTTTTCCATATACAACTCTGCCAATCTTGGTCCATGGTAGGTAGTCTTGATAGGTATGAAATGAGCAACTTTAGTTAACCAATCTACTATCACCCAAATAGAGTCATAACCTTTCTGAGTACGAGGTAACCCCACTATAAAGTCCATACCAACTTCTTCCCACTTCCATTCAGGAATCTTCATTGGTTGCAACAATCCTGCAGGCCTCTGATGCTCAGCTTTCACTCTTTGACATGTGTCACATACTGCCACATACTCAGCCACATCACGTTTTAATCCAACCCACCAATACTTTTGTTTGAGATCCAGATACATCTTAGTGCTGCCAGGATGAATAGAATAAGCTGACTCGTGAGCTTCACGAAGAATTGCCTGCCTAATAACCTGATCCTTAGGTACACACAACCTCCTTCCAAACCATAGAATTCCATTGTCATCCATTCGAAAACCTGGTGACTTACCAATCACTATGTCTTCCGCTATCTTCTTTAGTTTCTCATCCTTCAACTGACCCTTGTATATTTCTTGCTCCAATGTAGGTTCTATCACCAATTCCATTGTATTGGTAACAATTCCCAAGTTCAGGTGTTCAAATTCAGTATGCAACTCACTTGACATAGACAACATTTGCATCTCATTGGCATAACTCTTTCTGCTAAGGGCATCGGCAACAACATTAGCTTTACCAGGATGATAGTGTATCTCCAATTCATAATCCTTGATCAATTCTAACCATCTACGCTGCCTCAGGTTCAGATCAGATTGGGTGAAAATATATTTCAAACTCTTATGATCAGTGTATATATCACTCTTATGCCCAATCAAATAATGTCTCCAAATTTTTAGAGCATGAACCACAGCTGCTAACTCCAAATCATGAGTAGGATAATTCAACTCATGCTTTCTCAACTGCCTAGATGCATAAGCAACCACCCTGCCTTCTTGCATAAGAACACATCCCAAACCTTGACGCGAAGCGTCGCAATAGATAGAGAACTTTTTACTAAAATCTGGCAATATCAAGACAGGTGCGGTAGTCAATCTCTTCTTCAACTCTTCAAAGCTACTTTGACACTTATCAGACCACACAAACTTGGCATTCTTCTCTAGCAGAGCTGTCATAGGTTTAGCAAGTTTAGAAAACCCTTCAATGAACCATCTGTAATATCCAGCTAAACCAAGAAACTGCGAATTTCGCTCACATCAGCAGGTGGTTTCCAATCCAATACATCTTTCACCTTGCCTGGGTCCACTGATATGCCACCATTAGAGACAACATGACCAAGAAAAGAGACTTCCCTTAACCAGAACTCACACTTACTTCGCTTAGCATACAGCTTATGCTCTCTAAGTTTCTGTAATACCAACCTCAGATGTTCAGCATGCTCTTCCTCAGTCTTGGAGAATATCAGTATATCATCAATGAATACCACCACGAACTTATCAAGATATTCCATAAACACCTTATTCATCATGTACATAAAGTATGCAGGTGCATTGGTCAAACCAAATGACATGACAGTATACTCATACAAGCCATACCTTGTAGTAAAAGCTGTCTTTGGAATATCAGAAGCACGAATCTTCAGTTGATGATAACCAGAACGCAAGTCAATCTTAGAGAACACACAAGCACCTCTCAATTGATCAAACAGGTCATCAATTCTGGGCAAAGGGTACTTGTTCTTGATAGTAACCTCATTAAGTGACCGATAATCTACACACATTCTCTGACCACCATCCTTCTTATCAACAAAGATAACCGGTGCACCCCAAGGTGATGAACTAGGGCGAATAAAACCTTTATCTTGTAATTCCTTAATTTGTTTCTTAAGTTCTTCTAATTCATCTACTCCCATTCTATATGGTCGTTTAGCTATAGGTGCAGTTCCAGGTAATAATTCAATAAGAAATTCAATATCTCGGTCAGGTGGCATACCTGGCAATTCATCTGGAAAGACATCCGGAAATTCATCAATAACTGGATTTTCTTTACTAGCATCATCTTCAAGCTGATTCACTATCGCTGTTGACTGCTTCTGCACTTCTACATTGACACTGATCTTTTCGCCATTAGGTGCATTCACCACCACTACCTTCTGCTGACACTGAATCACTGCCTGATTTTGCATCATCCAGTCCATACCCAAGATCACATCAATACCAGATGTCCTCAACACTATAGGTGTTATCTTAAACTCTACCCACCTTAAAACCATACTAACTGGAAGACACCGATTATTTGTTTGCATGGTACCCCCAGGTGAGTTTACTAAGAGAGGTTCTTTCATGGCAAGCAGGGGTACGCTATGCATTTTGACAAAAATGTGGGAAATAAAGGTATGCGAAGCTCCAGAATAAAAAAGAATGGTTGCAGGAGTAGAATGAACATTGAACGTACCAAGCATTACTTCTGGTTCCATCTGTGCTGTTTCCATTGACACATGATTCACCTTCCCAGTGTTGGATGACCTCTGCCCCTGCGGTGTCTGTTGGTTCTGCTTCTTGGGACAATGATTAGCATAGTGTCCAGGCTCTCCACAGCGATAACACAGGTTGGGAGTACTAGGTGCACTAGTCTTCATTGGGGTAGAGTTAGGATTACCCTGGCATGGGGTTTGTTGCCCACTCTGCTGTTGGAACTGCCTGTTCTGCTGATACTGGGGTCACTGTTGAAACTGATTGTTTTGCCGATTCTGAGACCACTGTTGATTGGAATTATGGTTCCCCTGACTGACTGGTCCTTGGCATCTCTGATGAAATCCATGCTGAGAATTTGTACGTTGACGAGTATTATTCCCGGAGCCTTGTGCTCTCATCTTCATCTTTCTGTCCATCTCCCGACGCTCATTATCCAGCACAATAGCTTTGTTCACCAGCTCCTGGAAACTTGCATAGTTATTACCCTTCAGCTGCAGACGGAGGTCATAATAAATTCCCTTAAGAAAAAGACGCTGCTTGTCAGCATCTTCCCTCAATTCATTGGGAGCATAGCGAGCCAACTGAGAAAACTTATCATGATACTCGCTGACACTCATCTGTCCCATCCTGAGGTTTCTGAATTCTTCCTGTTTCAGCTCAATTACACCCTCAGAAATATGGCGAGCCTTGAAATCTCTAACAAATTCATTCCAAGTGACAGGAGGAGCATCCTCGGGTCGTGCAGCCTGATACGACTCCCACCAAGTCTGAGCTGTCCCCTGTAGCTGACCAGACGCAAATAGCACCTTCTCTAAATCATTACACTGGGCGATGTTCAACTGTTTCTCCACCGCTCGAACCTAATCATCCGCCTCCAGTGGATCAGCAGCATGGGAGAACACAGGAGGGTGTCCTTTCAAAAATTCACCACGTTTGTCCCTCACATGAACAGGTGGTGGTCCTCCTGCAGGGGGGTTGTTCTGCATGTGCTGCATAAGTTTTCTCAGTTGGCTCGCTATGCTCCAATGAATTGAGGGAAGATGCTGACAAGCAGCGTCTTTTTCTTAAGGGAATTTATTATGACCTCCGTCTGCAGCTGAAGGGTAATAACTATGCAAGTTTCCAGGAGCTGGTGAACAAAGCTATTGTGCTGGATAATGAGCGTCGGGAGATGGACAGAAAGATGAAGATGAGAGCACAAGGCTCCGGGAATAATACTCGTCAACGTACAAATTCTCAGCATGGATTTCATCAGAGATGCCAAGGACCAGTCAGTCAGGGGAACCATAATTCCAATCAACAGTGGTCTCAGAATCGGCAAAACAATCAGTTTCAACAGTGACCCCAGTATCAGCAGAACAGGCAGTTCCAACAGCAGAGTGGGCAACAAACCCCATGCCAGGGTAATCCTAACTCTACCCCAATGAAGACTAGTGCACCTAGTACTCCCAACCTGTGTTATCGCTGTGGAGAGCCTGGACACTATGCTAATCATTGTCCCAAGAAGCAGAACCAACAGACACCGCAGGGGCAGAGGTCATCCAACACTGGGAAGGTGAATCATGTGTCAATGGAAACAGCACAGATGGAACCAGAAGTAATGCTTGGTACGTTCAATGTTCATTCTACTCCTGCAACCATTCTTTTTTATTCTGGAGCTTCGCATACCTTTATTTCCCACATTTTTGTCAAAATGCATAGCGTACCCCTGCTTGCCATGAAAGAACCTCTCTTAGTAAACTCACCTGGGGGTACCATGCAAACAAATAATCGGTGTCTTCCAGTTAGTATGGTTTTAAGGTGGGTAGAGTTTAAGATAACACCTATAGTGTTGAGGACATCTGGTATTGATGTGATCTTGGGTATGGACTGGATGATGCAAAATCAGGCAGTGATTCAGTGTCAGCAGAAGGTAGTGGTGGTGAATGCACCTAATGGCGAAAAGATCAGTGTCAATGTAGAAGTGCAGAAGCAGTCAACAGCGATAGTGAATCAGCTTGAAGATGATGCTAGTAAAGAAAATCCAGTTATTGATGAATTTCCGGATGTCTTTCCAGATGAATTGCCAGGTATGCCACCTGACCGAGATATTGAATTTCTTATTGAATTATTACCTGGAACTGCACCTATAGCTAAACGACCATATAGAATGGGAGTAGATGAATTAGAAGAACTTAAGAAACAAATTAAGGAATTACAAGATAAAGGTTTTATTCGCCCTAGTTCATCACCTTGGGGTGCACCGGTTATCTTTGTTGATAAGAAGGATGGTGGTCAGAGAATGTGTGTAGATTATCGGTCACTTAATGAGGTTACTATCAAGAACAAGTACCCTTTGCCCAGAATTGATGACCTGTTTGATCAATTGAGAGGTGCTTGTGTGTTCTCTAAGATTGACTTGCGTTCTGGTTATCATCAACTGAAGATTCGTGCTTCTGATATTCCAAAGACAGCTTTTACTACAAGGTATGGCTTGTATGAGTATACTGTCATGTCATTTGGTTTGACCAATGCACCTGCATACTTTATGTACATGATGAATAAGGTGTTTATGGAATATCTTGATAAGTTCGTGGTGGTATTCATTGATGATATACTGATATTCTCCAAGACTGAGGAAGAGCATGCTGAACATCTGAGGTTGGTATTACAGAAACTTAGAGAGCATAAGCTGTATGCTAAGCGAAGTAAGTGTGAGTTCTGGTTAAGGGAAGTCTCTTTTCTTGGTCATGTTGTCTCTAATGGTGGCATATCAGTGGACCCAGGCAAGGTGAAAGATGTATTGGATTGGAAACCACCTGCTGATGTGAGCGAAATTCGCAGTTTCTTGGGTTTAGCTGGATATTACAGATGGTTCATTGAAGGGTTTTCTAAACTTGCTAAACCTATGACAGCTCTGCTAGAGAAGAATGCCAAGTTTGTGTGGTCTGATAAGTGTCAAAGTAGCTTTGAAGAGTTGAAGAAGAGATTGACTACCGCACCTGTCTTGATATTGCCAGATTTTAGTAAAAAGTTCTCTATCTATTGCGACGCTTCGCGTCAAGGTTTGGGATGTGTTCTTATGCAAGAAGGCAGGGTGGTTGCTTATGCATCTAGGCAGTTGAGAAAGCATGAGTTGAATTATCCTACTCATGATTTGGAGTTAGCAGCTGTGGTTCATGCTCTAAAATTTGGAGACATTATTTGATTGGGCATAAGAGTGATATATACACTGATCATAAGAGTTTGAAATATATTTTCACCCAATCTGATCTGAACCTGAGGCAGCGTAGATGGTTAGAATTGATCAAGGATTATGAATTGGAGATACACTATCATCCTGGTAAAGCTAATGTTGTTGCCGATGCCCTTAGCAGAAAGAGTTATGCCAATGAGATGCAAATGTTGTCTATGTCAAGTGAGTTGCATACTGAATTTGAACACCTGAACTTGGGAATTGTTACCAATACAATGGAATTGGTGATAGAACCTACATTGGAGCAAGAAATATACAAGGGTCAGTTGAAGGATGAGAAACTAAAGAAGATAGCGGAAGACATAGTGATTGGTAAGTCACCAGGTTTTCGAATGGATGACAATGGAATTCTATGGTTTGGAAGGAGGTTGTGTGTACCTAAGGATCAGGTTATATAGGCAGGCAATTCTTCGTGAAGCTCACGAGTCAGCTTATTCTATTCATCCTGGCAGCACTAAGATGTATCTGGATCTCAAACAAAAGTATTGGTGGGTTGGATTAAAACGTGATGTGGCTGAGTATGTGGCAGTATGTGACACATGTCAAAGAGTGAAAGCTGAGCATCAGAGGCCTGCAGGATTGTTGCAACCAATGAAGATTCCTGAATGGAAGTGGGAAGAAGTTGGTATGGACTTTATAGTGGGGTTACCTCGTACTCAGAAAGGTTATGACTCTATTTGGGTGATAGTAGATTGGTTAACTAAAGTTGCTCATTTCATACCTATCAAGACTACCTACCATGGACCAAGATTGGCAGAGTTGTATATGGAAAAGATAGTGTGTTTGCATGGAGTCCCAAAGAAGATTGTATCTGATCGAGGTTCACAGTTTACATCCCATTTTTGGAAGGCTATACATGAATCTTTGGGAACAAAGCTGAATTTTAGTACAGCATATCATCCGCAGACAGATGGGCAAACAGAAAGAACAAACCAGATACTAGAAGACATGTTGAGAGCCTGTGCATTGCAGTATGGAGCTAGTTGGGATAAGAGTTTGCCTTACGCGGAGTTCTCATACAACAATAGTTATCAACAGAGTCTCAAGATGGCACCGTTTGAAGCTTTGTATGGACGTAAGTGTAGAACTCCATTGTTTTGGAATCAAACAGGTGAGTCTCAGGTGTTTGGTACAGATGTTCTTAGAAACGCAGAGGATCAAGTTCGAGTGATTCGTGAGAATTTGAGAGTGGCACAGTCTCGTCAGAAGAGTTATGCTGACAACCGGATAAGAGATTTAGTTTTTGAGGTAGGCGATTATGTATACTTGAAGGTGTCACCAATGAGAAGTGTGAAGAGGTTCAACATGAAAGGAAAGTTAGCACCAAGGTATGTTGGGCCATTTAAAGTTATCGCCAGACGTGGTGAAGTTGCTTATCAGTTAGAGTTGCCTGAGAATTTGTTGGGAGTACATGATGTGTTTCATGTTTCTCAACTCAAGAAGTGTTTTGCGTGTGCCTGAGGAGCAAATATCTTTGGATGAATTGACTGTTAAAGAGGATCTTACGTATGAAGAGTTTTCGGTTAAGATTGTGGAGACTGCTGAGAGAGTTACTAGAAGTCGGGTTATTAAAATGTGCAAAGTTCAGTGGAATCGGTATACGGAAGCAGAGGCAACTTGGGAAAGAGAGGATGAACTGAGGAAATCATACCCGCAGTTGTTTGAGTAAGCAGTCCAATCTCGAGGACGAGACTCTTTTAAGGGGGGTAGAATTTGTAACACCCATAATTCTAAAGTTTTGGAATTATCAAAAATCTGATTTAATTGCCCTAGTTATAAGCCTAAATAATATAGAAAATATTTTATTCGGGATTAAAATTTAAAATATTAGGTTGGGTATTTGTTGATGCATTCATGCTGTTGCATTTGATTTATTGTGTGGTGTGGTTTTTTGGTTTCTTTTGTTTCGGATTCAAAATCTATTCTAAAAAGAGTTCTGAAAAATATAAAAAAAATGAATGCTAACTCATCCTCCCTCCCTTTCGGCCTAGTGGCACCGGAGGCCCACGCCGGCCCACTC
>JAHUYU010002222.1:0-17952 GCA_030439765.1 Tripidium arundinaceum | reverse complement strand
TAGTAGTAGCTTTGCTAGTAGTGTTAGCTTGTTTTCTAGTGTAACCTTAGTGACATAGCTCTTGTGTGAACTAGAGATCTTAATCTACTAGACTTGTGAATAGGAGGCTTGCATCACAACCTTTGGCTAAGCAAAACTCGCTTTACGCCGTTTGTTATTCTAACAAGTTTGCTTAGTGGTTCTTGTAGAATTTTTAATAGGCTATTCACCCCCCTCTAGCCATCTAGGACCTTACAAGTGGTATCGGAGCCGTGGTCACCGTTTTAATCAAGGCTTAACATCCTTCGGTGTGAAAAATGGCTCAAATTGTGTTCAATCATGTTGGGGGCAAGCCACCGTTCTTTGATGGTGTTAGTTCTTTTGATCATTGGAAGAGAAAGATGACAATGTACCTTGGTTCTATTCATGAGAGAGTATTGCAAGTCACCGAGAATGATTTTGCTATCATTGATCCCGATCATCTCACCGATGAAGATAGAGCAAATAGAACATGCAATAGAATGGCTCTCAATACACTTTACAATGGCATTGATACAAAAGTATTTGAGGGCATCAAGGATTTAGATTTGGCAAATGAAGTATGGACAAGGTTGAGTGAAACATATGAGGGCACTAAGGTTGTGAAGAGTGCCAAGCTATATGGGCTCAAGAGTGAGTTTGAGAACTTCAAGAAAAAGGATGATGAAACAATCATTGAAATGTTTCATAGATTGCAAGTGATAGTCAATGATCTCAAGAGCTTAGGGCACAAGACTCAAGATCAAGATTTTTGTCACAAGTTCTTATTGAGCTTACCTAGAAGATTCAAGATGTTGATCATGATGTTGCAAAGAGATGGGCTTGAAGCAATGAAGCCTAATGATTTGCTTGGTGAAGTATTGACCTATGACAAATATGATCAAGATGTTGATGACAAGGAGAAGGTGGAAGATGAGAAGAAGAAGAAGACCGTGGCATTCAAAGCCACCTCCTCCAAGGGCAAAGCTACCATCATTGAAGAAGAAGAAGACAACAATGAAGATGGGGAATTTGAAATTGATGATGAGGCACTTGCTCTTGTAGTCAAGAAGATGGGTCACATGTTCATCAAGAGAAAAGGCTTTAAGAAGAGAAATGACAATTTCAAAAGAAATGAGCAACAAAGAAAGTGCTTCAATTGTGATAGCACCGAGCACCTTCAAGCGGAATGTCCTTATGATAAAAAGAAGAACAAAAAGGACAAGTTTGAGAAGAAGAAGAGAGAGGCCAAGATGACATTCAAGAAAGGCAAAAATGGTGCCTATGTGATCACTTGGGAAAGTGAAGATAATGAAGAAGAAGAAGAATCATCCAACAAGGCTTTTGCTTCCATTGCTATCAACAAGAAGCCATCATTATTTGATTCATCCTCTTCATGCTTCATGGCTAAAGAAGCTAAGGTATTATATGATGAGAGTGATGATGAAAGTGAAATGGAATATGCTCATGATAGTGATAATGATAATGATAATGAAAATGATGATGATGAACCAAAGTACAAAATAGCGGCGGTAGCGGCCGCAATTGCGGCCGCAATTGCGGTAGCGGCCTATTGCCGCTACTGCTACCAGGTTGCGCTCTGAAGTTTGCGGCGTGGAACTTTGCGGCCGCAACGGGCCGATATAGCGGGCACGATTGCAGGTAGCGGAGCGCAATAGCGTGGGAGCAGTATGCCTAACCAGCGGCCCAGCCCACTACGAACGACTCACACGGCCACACCCCAACCCCAGGTCAGACACCCCCACGCATCGGCTGTAGGCTCCATTCAGCGCCGCCGCCACCACCCTTGGCCTCCAGGTTCGGCGCCGCCGCCGTTGTGCTAGCCGGCCGCCGTCGAGTCGCCGTGCGCCACGCCACCGCGGAGGTCGCAAAAGGGAGGGACGCACTCTGCCCGACCTCCTTCGGTCCTTCCCCATTCAGATCGACAGATCGAGCGCTCGAGTGGAACTCCCTGCGGCAGCGCCTCTGGAGCTCCGGCCAGCCGTCCGGCGTCCAGCCCTTTGTGGAGTCCACGTACTAGTAAGACCTTTTTTCAACAGAAAGTCACGCTGCATCAATGTCGTCTTACTTTCTTACTGACCTTTACAAGATTTTGCGATTTACTACAGATTACAGAACTTGCAAAATGTCGTCTGCTGCATCAACTGCACATACAAGCCAGTCAACATCAAGGAAGGATCCAGCTTGGGAGCATGCCTTACCTTTAACTGGAAAGGAAACCAAGAATCAAGTTGGATGCAAATACTGCAAAAATTACTTCAACGGTGGAATAACAAGGTTTAAGAAGCACTTGGCTGGAATTAAAGGGCAGAGTATTTCCTGTACTCAGGTTCCTGAAGATGTTAGGGAGAAAATTAAAGCAATGTTAGATGCATATGATGAGAAGAAGAATGCAAAATTGGATTGCCAGATGCGTATGAGGCAGCAAGTTAATATCAATGAAAATGATGAGGAGGATTGTGTTGTAGTCGAAGGAGAAGGAGAAGCTGAAGATCAAGGACCTTCATCAGGTGCAGCAAGCGCCCTAGTCCCTAAGAAGCCCAAAACTAAGGGACCAATGGACAGCTATTGTATGCGGCCAGAGCAAGCTCGTGCAAAAGGAAAGCATCTGCAGACTACAATGAGCCAACACTATAAGGTCAAAGAAAGGGAAAAGGCTCATGAGTATATTGCAGATTGGTTTTACCAAGCAGCAATTCCGCACAATACAGTTCTTCTTGATTCTTTTGATCTAATGCTAGAGGCCATTGGTCAATTTGGCCCAGGATTGAAGAAACCTTCTCCTTACCAGCTTGGAACCCCTTTATTGAACAAACATGTCAATCTGGTCCAGGATTTTTTGCAAGTGCAAAAGGAGCAATGGTCTTCAACTGGGTGTTCTATTATGACAGATGCTTGGACAGATCGGCGCGGAAGAAGCCTAATGAACTTGGTTGCTCACTGTTCTAGAGGTGTGTGTTTTCTTGAAGCCATTGATGCTTCCCTGGAGGTTCATGATGGGAAGTACATCTACAGCTTGGTAAGCTCTTGTATTGAAGAAATTGGTCCTGAGAAAGTTGTGCAAGTGGTCACTGACAATGCTTCAAATAATATTGCTGCATCAAAGTTGCTTAAACTGAAATATCCTCACATATTTTGGACTGCATGTGCTGCACATTCTATTGATCTAATGCTAGAGGGTATTAGTAAGATACCTATGGTGCATAACATTATTCGAGATGCCAAGGCTATCACAAATTTACTTTATGCACATACCAGATTGCTAGCCATTATGCGTCAGTATACCAAATGTGATTTAGTTAGAGCTGGTACTACTCGATTTGCCACTAGTTACTTGAACTTGAGAAGTCTCTATGATAAACGAAATGAATTGAAGCAACTATTTGCATCACAAGAATGGGATAAAAGTTCTTGGTCCAAAAAGATTACAGGACAGAATGCACATGACTTGGTCCTGGACAACAAGTTCTGGTCACAAATGCTAGAGGTTATAAATTATTTTGAGCCACTTGCATATGTACTTCGGAGAGTAGATGGTGTTGTTCCTGCAATGGGGTACATTTATGGTGATCTTCTCAAAGCAAAGCAAGATATTGCAACACGCCTAAATGGAAATCAGAAAAAATATGGTCCTATTTGGAAAATCATAGATGAAAGGTGACCCCATTGCATAAAGCTGGGTATTTCTTAAATCCAGGCTACTTCTATGACAATAAGAAAGAAATGGAGGAAGAGGTCATGATGGAAGCTGTTGTACAATGTGCAGCTCAGATGTACCGTGATGATTTAGAAATGCAAGATAATATTGTTTCTCAGCTTGCCTCACACTGCCACTCTGAGCACCATCTTCTAACTGTGGTGCTGGTGCATCAGGATCTACAATCCATTCGTTTGGTGGCTCATCATCAACAAATTTTGCAACCAATGGGTCCCTATCCTTTTGAGAATACTTCCATTGCAGCCTCTTGTTGAACATGACGAAGACAAGAGCATTCAGTTTACGCTGACCCAATCTAGTTCTTTTCTTAGAATGCACCTACAAGAATATAATGTCCATGCATTTCAGATTATTGATGATACTAGCAGTGCATAATGGAATGTCTATTTATAGTCCAAAGTTGAAGAACTTACTCTCTCAAATGCACTCCAGTTTCTTTCACATGCAGAAGAGCTACAAGTCAGACTTAAAATTCTGATAGCCATCTTCCTTAGATCCTTTGCACTACCTCCATGTACAGACCACCAGTTCGCTACAATGCATGGACGGAAAGAGCATATTAACAAACTTGAAAATATTTTCATTTGATGAGAGAAAAAAAATTAAGAATGAACTGTACATACTAACCTGGGGAAATTGTTTTACTATTTCTTTGTCTTATAGCCATTGGTGTTCCAAAAGAACCTGTGCCTTCAGTGTACATAGCAAGCTGAGAAACAATATTATCTTGCATTTCTAAATCATCACGGTACATCTGAGCTGCACATTGTACAACAGCTTCCATCATGACCTCTTCCTCCATTTCTTTCTTATTGTCATAGAAGTAGCCTGGATTTAAGAAATACCCAGCTTTATGCAATGGGGTCACCTTTCATCTATGATTTTCCAAATAGGACCATATTTTTTCTGATTTCCATTTAGGCGTGTTGCAATATCTTGCTTTGCTTTGAGAAGATCACCATAAATGTACCCCATTGCAGGAACAACACCATCTACTCTCCGAAGTACATATGCAAGTGGCTCAAAATAATTTATAACCTCTAGCATTTGTGACCAGAACTTGTTGTCCAGGACCAAGTCATGTGCATTCTGTCCTGTAATCTTTTTGGACCAAGAACTTTTATCCCATTCTTGTGATGCAAATAGTTGCTTCAATTCATTTCGTTTATCATAGAGACTTCTCAAGTTCAAGTAACTAGTGGCAAATCGAGTAGTACCAGCTCTAACTAAATCACATTTGGTATACTGACGCATAATGGCTAGCAATCTGGTATGTGCATAAAGTAAATTTGTGATAGCCTTGGCATCTCGAATAATGTTATGCACCATAGGTATCTTACTAATACCCTCTAGCATTAGATCAATAGAATGTGCAGCACATGCAGTCCAAAATATGTGAGGATATTTCAGTTTAAGCAACTTTGATGCAGCAATATTATTTGAAGCATTGTCAGTGACCACTTGCACAACTTTCTCAGGACCAATTTCTTCAATACAAGAGCTTACCAAGCTGTAGATGTACTTCCCATCATGAACCTCCAGGGAAGCATCAATGGCTTCAAGAAAACACACACCTCTAGAACAGTGAGCAACCAAGTTCATTAGGCTTCTTCCGCGCCGATCTGTCCAAGCATCTGTCATAATAGAACACCCAGTTGAAGACCATTGCTCCTTTTGCACTTGCAAAAAATCCTGGACCAGATTGACATGTTTGTTCAATAAAGGGGTTCCAAGCTGGTAAGGAGAAGGTTTCTTCAATCCTGGGCCAAATTGACCAATGGCCTCTAGCATTAGATCAAAAGAATCAAGAAGAACTGTATTGTGCGGAATTGCTGCTTGGTAAAACCAATCTGCAATATACTCATGAGCCTTTTCCCTTTCTTTGACCTTATAGTGTTGGCTCATTGTAGTCTGCAGATGCTTTCCTTTTGCACGAGCTTGCTCTGGCCGCATACAATAGCTGTCCATTGGTCCCTTAGTTTTGGGCTTCTTAGGGACTAGGGCGCTTGCTGCACCTGATGAAGGTCCTTGATCTTCAGCTTCTCCTTCTCCTTCGACTACAACACAATCCTCCTCATCATTTTCATTGATATTAACTTGCTGCCTCATACGCATCTGGCAATCCAATTTTGCATTCTTCTTCTCATCATATGCATCTAACATTGCTTTAATTTTCTCCCTAACATCTTCAGGAACCTGAGTACAGGAAATACTCTGCCCTTTAATTCCAGCCAAGTGCTTCTTAAACCTTGTTATTCCACCGTTGAAGTAATTTTTGCAGTATTTGCATCCAACTTGATTCTTGGTTTCCTTTCCAGTTAAAGGTAAGGCATGCTCCCAAGCTGGATCCTTCCTTGATGTTGACTGGCTTGTATGTGCAGTTGATGCAGCAGACGACATTTTGCAAGTTCTGTAATCTGTAGTAAATCGCAAAATCTTGTAAAGGTCAGTAAGAAAGTAAGACGACATTGATGCAGCGTGACTTTCTGTTGAAAAAAGGTCTTACTAGTACGTGGACTCCACAAAGGGCTGGACGCCGGACGGCTGGCCGGAGCTCCAGAGGCGCTGCCGCAGGGAGTTCCACTCGAGCGCTCGATCTGTCGATCTGAATGGGGAAGGACCGAAGGAGGTCGGGCAGAGTGCGTCCCCTCCCTTTTGCGACCTCCGCGGTGGCGTGGCGCACGGCGACTCGACGGCGGCCGGCTAGCACAACGGCGGCGGCGCCGAACCTGGAGGCCAAGGGTGGTGGCGGCGGCGCTGAATGGAGCCTACAGCCGATGCGTGGGGGTGTCTGACCTGGGGTTGGGGTGTGGCCGTGTGAGTCGTTCGTAGTGGGCTGGGCCGCTGGTTAGGCATACTGCTCCCACGCTATTGCGCTCCGCTACCTGCAATCGTGCCCGCTATATCGGCCCGTTGCGGCCGCAAAGTTCCACGCCGCAAACTTCAGAGCGCAACCTGGTAGCAGTAGCGGCAATAGGCCGCTACCGCAATTGCGGCCGCAATTGCGGCCGCTACCGCCGCTATTTTGTACTTTGGTTCATCATCATCATTTTCATTATCATTATCATTATCACTATCATGAGCATATTCCATTTCACTTTCATCATCACTCTCATCATATAATACCTTAGCTTCTTTAGCCATGAAGCATGAAGAGGATGAATCAAATAATGATGGCTTCTTGTTGATAGCAATGGAAGCAAAAGCCTTGTTGGATGATTCTTCTTCTTCTTCATTATCTTCACTTTCCCAAGTGATCACATAGGCACCATTTTTGCCTTTCTTGAATGTCATCTTGGCCTCTCTCTTCTTCTTCTCAAACTTGTCCTTTTTGTTCTTCTTTTTATCATAAGGACATTCCGCTTGAAGGTGCTCGGTGCTATCACAATTGAAGCACTTTCTTTGTTGCTCATTTCTTTTGAAATTGTCATTTCTCTTCTTAAAGCCTTTTCTCTTGATGAACATGTGACCCATCTTCTTGACTACAAGAGCAAGTGCCTCATCATCAATTTCAAATTCCCCATCTTCATTGTTGTCTTCTTCTTCTTCAATGATGGTAGCTTTGCCCTTGGAGGAGGTGGCTTTGAATGCCACGGTCTTCTTCTTCTTCTCATCTTCCACCTTCTCCTTGTCATCAACATCTTGATCATATTTGTCATAGGTCAATACTTCACCAAGCAAATCATTAGGCTTCATTGCTTCAAGCCCATCTCTTTGCAACATCATGATCAACATCTTGAATCTTCTAGGTAAGCTCAATAAGAACTTGTGACAAAAATCTTGATCTTGAGTCTTGTGCCCTAAGCTCTTGAGATCATTGACTATCACTTGCAATCTATGAAACATTTCAATGATTGTTTCATCATCCTTTTTCTTGAAGTTCTCAAACTCACTCTTGAGCCCATATAGCTTGGCACTCTTCACAACCTTAGTGCCCTCATATGTTTCACTCAACCTTGTCCATACTTCATTTGCCAAATCTAAATCCTTGATGCCCTCAAATACTTTTGTATCAATGCCATTGTAAAGTGTATTGAGAGCCATTCTATTGCATGTTCTATTTGCTCTATCTTCATCGGTGAGATGATCGGGATCAATGATAGCAAAATCATTCTCGGTGACTTGCAATACTCTCTCATGAATAGAACCAAGGTACATTGTCATCTTTCTCTTCCAATGATCAAAAGAACTAACACCATCAAAGAACGGTGGCTTGCCCCCAACATGATTGAACACAATTTGAGCCATTTTTCACACCGAAGGATGTTAAGCCTTGATTAAAACGGTGACCACGGCTCCGATACCACTTGTAAGGTCCTAGATGGCTAGAGGGGGGTGAATAGCCTATTAAAAATTCTACAAGAACCACTAAGCAAACTTGTTAGAATAACAAACGGCGTAAAGCGAGTTTTGCTTAGCCAAAGGTTGTGATGCAAGCCTCCTATTCACAAGTCTAGTAGATTAAGATCTCTAGTTCACACAAGAGCTATGTCACTAAGGTTACACTAGAAAACAAGCTAACACTACTAGCAAAGCTACTACTAGAGCTACACAAGATAAACTAGTGAATGTAAACGCAAGAGAGAGGATTGTGATTATTATACCGACGGTGAAGAGAAGATGTTGCCAATCACCAAGATGATATACAATCAATCAATATTGACAACAACACAATATGAAGACCAATCACCGGGAGACAAGAGACACAATATTTGTTCACCCGGTGTTCACTTGTGCACCGACAAGCTACGTCACCGGTTGTGTCGACCAACACTTAGATGGTTCCTCGGTGTGACCCTCAAGTCACTTGCCCCTCAAGGCACGCCCCGCAAGGCACCGCAAGACACCACTCTCAAGTGAGGTAACTCAATGACACGCGGAATCCACTAGAGTTGCTTTTGGCGTCCCGCCGAGGAAAGCACAAGAACCTCTCACAATCAAACGGAGGTGGCCAAGAACAATCACCTTCTCTTGCCAACGCCTCCACCAATCTCCAAGCCGGCTAGGAGCGGTACTCTCCAAGAGTAACAAGAAATCCACCGGCTAAACCACCCACAAGTGCCACTAAATGCCCTCAAGCTATGCAATGCACTTTGGGATCACTCAATCTCACTTTTGATTTGCAATCAAGCAAGAGAGATGAGTGGGAGGAGTAGCTCTAGCTCAAAGGATGCACAAGAGTGTTAGAAATGCCAAGAGGCCTCCTCAAGGGCCGGCCAACAAGTATT
Organism: Tripidium arundinaceum; assembly: GCA_030439765.1. Lineage (NCBI taxonomy): Eukaryota > Viridiplantae > Streptophyta > Magnoliopsida > Poales > Poaceae > Tripidium > Tripidium arundinaceum. The sequence goes on along the minus strand of JAHUYU010002222.1, from coordinate 8,988 downwards.
TATAAGCATCCCAAACAAATAGAGCCGTTACAACTCCACTGACCGTTTTTCGCGGGACGACCGGACGCGCCGGTCGTAACTGACCGGACGCGCTCAACCGCGTCCGGTCGCCCTGCGACGTCCACGTGTCCTCCGAATTCAAATGCGACCGTTAGATCCTCCAACGGTCACTGCGCGCCAACGGTCAAATGCAATGACGGACGCGACGCTCAAACCACCGGACGCGCCGGTGCGCACAGTACCCGCACGCGCGAAGACATGACCGGACGCGCTCCTCGCAACGACCGGACGCGACAGTGACCGCATCCGGTCGGAGTCCAGTAAGCTCCTTTGACGACCGGACGCGTCCGATCGTGTGTGACCGGACGCGCACCGCGTCCGATCGTCCTTGTGAACTGCTGTTCGCCTGACCGGACGCGCCGGTCCCGCGAGTCACCGGACGCGCCGGTGGCAAACCCTAGCCCGCGCGCCTGACGCCCGCGCTGCACTGACCGGACGCGCTGGTCCCGCGTGGATCGCGTCCGGTGCAGCGTCCGATGCAGCGTCCGGTCACCTCTGTGACCTCCGTTCGCTTCCGTTTCTTTTCCGACTTCTGGCGCAATGGAAAATAGGCATTTCATTTCCCCGAAATCACCTGAATCCCACGCTCGCACGCTCGGCGGGAGGGAGAGAGGAACCCAAACCCCTCTCTACCCGCAAACCACAGCGCGACCAACGCCACCTTTGCAAATGTGCCAACACCATCAAGTGTACATCTCCATGTGCTTGTGTGTTAGCTTTTACTCAATCATTTTCAAAGGTTTTCCAGTTAGCTCACTAGGCCCTACATGCAATGCACTTCATGAATTCACCTAGTGGCACCCATGCGTCGAATAACCGATAAGACTTCCCCTCTTAATAGTTCGGCTATCGATCCTAAACCACTCACACCCTCTATGGTGTCTTGAGTGTAAAACAAAATGGCCCTATGGTTATACCTTTGCCTTGAGCCCATTTTGTTTCTCCAAATGATATGATCCAATTCATATCATCACATGACCGTCTCGATCCATCGACCTTGACTTCACTTGCTCTTCACCGTTGCATCGGTCCGTCGGCGCCAAGTCTTGCTCAAGCTTCACCATCGCATGTCCTTCGCTTCGAAGCCTCGACTTGCCCTTCACCTTCACAACCGGTCCATCGAGCCAAGCCTCATCTTGGTCTTCACCATCTTGGTCATATGAGTCAATGTCATGTCTCATATTCAATGACCACCTTTATCTAAATCATCCACTTAGATACAAAGGTTAGTCCTAGGTTTCATCAATTATCCAAAACCAAACTAGGGACTTTCAATGGTGCCATTCAAAAATCAAACTCTGGACTAACAAAAACTAAATCTACAGAGGGATCGGGTCCCGTTCATCTAGCCACCAATGAGGTCGTTGGGCAGCAGCAGATTTTTTATGTCAAATAACAATGCTTTTTTCCATTAATGTACGAAGACAAAACATTTAATCATGGCACCATTGAAAGTCCCTAGTTTGGTTTTGGATAATTGATGAAACCTAGGACTAACCTTTGTATCTAAGTGGATGATTTAGATAAAGGTGGTCATTGAATATGAGACATGACATTGACTCATATGACCAAGATGGTGAAGACCAAGATGAGGCTTGGCTCGATGGACCGGTTGTGAAGGTGAAGGGCAAGTCGAGGCTTCGAAGCGAAGGACATGCGATGGTGAAGCTTGAGCAAGACTTGGCGCCGACGGACCGATGCAACGGTGAAGAGCAAGTGAAGTCAAGGTCGATGGATCGAGACGGTCATGTGATGATATGAATTGGATCATATCATTTGGAGAAACAAAATGGGCTCAAGGCAAAGGTATAACCATAGGGCCATTTTGTTTTACACTCAAGACACCATAGAGGGTGTGAGTGGTTTAGGATCGATAGCCGAACTATTAAGAGGGGAAGTCTTATCGGTTATTCGACGCATGGTGCCACTAGGTGAATTCATGAAGTGCATTGCATGTAGGGCCTAGTGAGCTAACTGGAAAACCTTTGAAAATGATTGAGTAAAAGCTAACACACAAGCACATGGAGATGTACACTTGATGGTGTTGGCACATTTGCAAAGGTGGCGTTGGTCGCGCTGTGGTTTGCGGGTAGAGAGGGGTTTGGGTTCCTCTCTCCCTCCCGCCGAGCGTGCGAGCGTGGGATTCAGGTGATTTCGGGGAAATGAAATGCCTATTTTCCATTGCGCCAGAAGTCGGAAAAGAAACGGAAGCGAACGGAGGTCACAGAGGTGACCGGACGCTGCATCGGACGCTGCACCGGACGCGATCCACGCGGGACCAGCGCGTCCGGTCAGTGCAGCGCGGGCGTCAGGCGCGCGGGCTAGGGTTTGCCACCGGCGCGTCCGGTGACTCGCGGGACCGGCGCGTCCGGTCAGGCGAACAGCAGTTCACAAGGACGATCGGACGCGGTGCGCGTCCGGTCACACACGATCGGACGCGTCCGGTCGTCAAAGGAGCTTACTGGACTCCGACCGGATGCGGTCACTGTCGCGTCCGGTCGTTGCGAGGAGCGCGTCCGGTCATGTCTTCGCGCGTGCGGGTACTGTGCGCACCGGCGCGTCCGGTGGTTTGAGCGTCGCGTCCGGTCATTGCATTTGACCGTTGGCGCGCAGTGACCGTTGGAGGATCTAACGGTCGCATTTGAATTCGGAGGACACGTGGACGTCGCAGGGCGACCGGACGCGGTTGAGCGCGTCCGGTCAGTTACGACCGGCGCGTCCGGTCGTCCCGCGAAAAACGGTCAGTGGAGTTGTAACGGCTCTATTTGTTTGGGATGCTTATAAATACTTGTTGGCCGGCCCTTGAGGAGGCCTCTTGGCATTTCTAACACTCTTGTGCATCCTTTGAGCTAGAGCTACTCCTCCCACTCATCTCTCTTGCTTGATTGCAAATCAAAAGTGAGATTGAGTGATCCCAAAGTGCATTGCATAGCTTGAGGGCATTTAGTGGCACTTGTGGGTGGTTTAGCCGGTGGATTTCTTGTTACTCTTGGAGAGTACCGCTCCTAGCCGGCTTGGAGATTGGTGGAGGCGTTGGCAAGAGAAGGTGATTGTTCTTGGCCACCTCCGTTTGATTGTGAGAGGTTCTTGTGCTTTCCTCGGCGGGACGCCAAAAGCAACTCTAGTGGATTCCGCGTGTCATTGAGTTACCTCACTTGAGAGTGGTGTCTTGCGGTGCCTTGCGGGGCGTGCCTTGAGGGGCAAGTGACTTGAGGGTCACACCGAGGAACCATCTAAGTGTTGGTCGACACAACCGGTGACGTAGCTTGTCGGTGCACAAGTGAACACCGGGTGAACAAATATTGTGTCTCTTGTCTCCCGGTGATTGGTCTTCATATTGTGTTGTTGTCAATATTGATTGATTGTATATCATCTTGGTGATTGGCAACATCTTCTCTTCACCGTCGGTATAATAATCACAATCCTCTCTCTTGCGTTTACATTCACTAGTTTATCTTGTGTAGCTCTAGTAGTAGCTTTGCTAGTAGTGTTAGCTTGTTTTCTAGTGTAACCTTAGTGACATAGCTCTTGTGTGAACTAGAGATCTTAATCTACTAGACTTGTGAATAGGAGGCTTGCATCACAACCTTTGGCTAAGCAAAACTCGCTTTACGCCGTTTGTTATTCTAACAAGTTTGCTTAGTGGTTCTTGTAGAATTTTTAATAGGCTATTCACCCCCCTCTAGCCATCTAGGACCTTACAAGTGGTATCGGAGCCGTGGTCACCGTTTTAATCAAGGCTTAACATCCTTCGGTGTGAAAAATGGCTCAAATTGTGTTCAATCATGTTGGGGGCAAGCCACCGTTCTTTGATGGTGTTAGTTCTTTTGATCATTGGAAGAGAAAGATGACAATGTACCTTGGTTCTATTCATGAGAGAGTATTGCAAGTCACCGAGAATGATTTTGCTATCATTGATCCCGATCATCTCACCGATGAAGATAGAGCAAATAGAACATGCAATAGAATGGCTCTCAATACACTTTACAATGGCATTGATACAAAAGTATTTGAGGGCATCAAGGATTTAGATTTGGCAAATGAAGTATGGACAAGGTTGAGTGAAACATATGAGGGCACTAAGGTTGTGAAGAGTGCCAAGCTATATGGGCTCAAGAGTGAGTTTGAGAACTTCAAGAAAAAGGATGATGAAACAATCATTGAAATGGAATATGCTCATGATAGTGATAATGATAATGATAATGAAAATGATGATGATGAACCAAAGTACAAAATAGCGGCGGTAGCGGCCGCAATTGCGGCCGCAATTGCGGTAGCGGCCTATTGCCGCTACTGCTACCAGGTTGCGCTCTGAAGTTTGCGGCGTGGAACTTTGCGGCCGCAACGGGCCGATATAGCGGGCACGATTGCAGGTAGCGGAGCGCAATAGCGTGGGAGCAGTATGCCTAACCAGCGGCCCAGCCCACTACGAACGACTCACACGGCCACACCCCAACCCCAGGTCAGACACCCCCACGCATCGGCTGTAGGCTCCATTCAGCGCCGCCGCCACCACCCTTGGCCTCCAGGTTCGGCGCCGCCGCCGTTGTGCTAGCCGGCCGCCGTCGAGTCGCCGTGCGCCACGCCACCGCGGAGGTCGCAAAAGGGAGGGACGCACTCTGCCCGACCTCCTTCGGTCCTTCCCCATTCAGATCGACAGATCGAGCGCTCGAGTGGAACTCCCTGCGGCAGCGCCTCTGGAGCTCCGGCCAGCCGTCCGGCGTCCAGCCCTTTGTGGAGTCCACGTACTAGTAAGACCTTTTTTCAACAGAAAGTCACGCTGCATCAATGTCGTCTTACTTTCTTACTGACCTTTACAAGATTTTGCGATTTACTACAGATTACAGAACTTGCAAAATGTCGTCTGCTGCATCAACTGCACATACAAGCCAGTCAACATCAAGGAAGGATCCAGCTTGGGAGCATGCCTTACCTTTAACTGGAAAGGAAACCAAGAATCAAGTTGGATGCAAATACTGCAAAAATTACTTCAACGGTGGAATAACAAGGTTTAAGAAGCACTTGGCTGGAATTAAAGGGCAGAGTATTTCCTGTACTCAGGTTCCTGAAGATGTTAGGGAGAAAATTAAAGCAATGTTAGATGCATATGATGAGAAGAAGAATGCAAAATTGGATTGCCAGATGCGTATGAGGCAGCAAGTTAATATCAATGAAAATGATGAGGAGGATTGTGTTGTAGTCGAAGGAGAAGGAGAAGCTGAAGATCAAGGACCTTCATCAGGTGCAGCAAGCGCCCTAGTCCCTAAGAAGCCCAAAACTAAGGGACCAATGGACAGCTATTGTATGCGGCCAGAGCAAGCTCGTGCAAAAGGAAAGCATCTGCAGACTACAATGAGCCAACACTATAAGGTCAAAGAAAGGGAAAAGGCTCATGAGTATATTGCAGATTGGTTTTACCAAGCAGCAATTCCGCACAATACAGTTCTTCTTGATTCTTTTGATCTAATGCTAGAGGCCATTGGTCAATTTGGCCCAGGATTGAAGAAACCTTCTCCTTACCAGCTTGGAACCCCTTTATTGAACAAACATGTCAATCTGGTCCAGGATTTTTTGCAAGTGCAAAAGGAGCAATGGTCTTCAACTGGGTGTTCTATTATGACAGATGCTTGGACAGATCGGCGCGGAAGAAGCCTAATGAACTTGGTTGCTCACTGTTCTAGAGGTGTGTGTTTTCTTGAAGCCATTGATGCTTCCCTGGAGGTTCATGATGGGAAGTACATCTACAGCTTGGTAAGCTCTTGTATTGAAGAAATTGGTCCTGAGAAAGTTGTGCAAGTGGTCACTGACAATGCTTCAAATAATATTGCTGCATCAAAGTTGCTTAAACTGAAATATCCTCACATATTTTGGACTGCATGTGCTGCACATTCTATTGATCTAATGCTAGAGGGTATTAGTAAGATACCTATGGTGCATAACATTATTCGAGATGCCAAGGCTATCACAAATTTACTTTATGCACATACCAGATTGCTAGCCATTATGCGTCAGTATACCAAATGTGATTTAGTTAGAGCTGGTACTACTCGATTTGCCACTAGTTACTTGAACTTGAGAAGTCTCTATGATAAACGAAATGAATTGAAGCAACTATTTGCATCACAAGAATGGGATAAAAGTTCTTGGTCCAAAAAGATTACAGGACAGAATGCACATGACTTGGTCCTGGACAACAAGTTCTGGTCACAAATGCTAGAGGTTATAAATTATTTTGAGCCACTTGCATATGTACTTCGGAGAGTAGATGGTGTTGTTCCTGCAATGGGGTACATTTATGGTGATCTTCTCAAAGCAAAGCAAGATATTGCAACACGCCTAAATGGAAATCAGAAAAAATATGGTCCTATTTGGAAAATCATAGATGAAAGGTGACCCCATTGCATAAAGCTGGGTATTTCTTAAATCCAGGCTACTTCTATGACAATAAGAAAGAAATGGAGGAAGAGGTCATGATGGAAGCTGTTGTACAATGTGCAGCTCAGATGTACCGTGATGATTTAGAAATGCAAGATAATATTGTTTCTCAGCTTGCTATGTACACTGAAGGCACAGGTTCTTTTGGAACACCAATGGCTATAAGACAAAGAAATAGTAAAACAATTTCCCCAGGTTAGTATGTACAGTTCATTCTTAATTTTTTTTCTCTCATCAAATGAAAATATTTTCAAGTTTGTTAATATGCTCTTTCCGTCCATGCATTGTAGCGAACTGGTGGTCTGTACATGGAGGTAGTGCAAAGGATCTAAGGAAGATGGCTATCAGAATTTTAAGTCTGACTTGTAGCTCTTCTGCATGTGAAAGAAACTGGAGTGCATTTGAGAGAGTAAGTTCTTCAACTTTGGACTATAAATAGACATTCCATTATGCACTGCTAGTATCATCAATAATCTGAAATGCATGGACATTATATTCTTGTAGGTGCATTCTAAGAAAAGAACTAGATTGGGTCAGCGTAAACTGAATGCTCTTGTCTTCGTCATGTTCAACAAGAGGCTGCAATGGAAGTATTCTCAAAAGGATAGGGACCCATTGGTTGCAAAATTTGTTGATGATGAGCCACCAAACGAATGGATTGTAGATCCTGATGCACCAGCACCACAGTTAGAAGATGGTGCTCAGAGTGGCAGTGTGAGGCAAGCGAAGATTAATCCATAAAAATTCATCAAGCAAAGCAAAGAAAGCACGAGTTGTTGCAGAAGATGAGGAAGAATTTGATTGTTCTGAAAGTGAAGAGGAAGAGGAAGAGAATATCCCTTATGCAGATGGAGACGGTTCAGGTGACCATGTGGTCGATGATGTTGACAATGCCGAGTGATAGTCTTGTGAACTATTTTATGGCTCATAGTGTGTTCGTTTGCAAACTCTCAATGTGATGATTTAATGTGTGGAACACCATGTTTGTTTTCTTAATTTAAGTATTTGAGACATAAGTTATTTGAGTGCAATTAAATGTCTATTTATACACATTATTCATGATATATGTACTAAAAATTATGTGAGATTATTAGGTGCCGCTATTGGAACTTATCGTCCGCAATATCGCCCGCTATCCGCAATCCGCTACCTCGACGCCAATCCGTTACCAACCCGCTATCCGCTATTTTTTACTTTGTGATGAACCAACTAAAGAACAACTATATGACTTGATGCAACAAACTAGAGATATAGCTATTGCCAAGGACAAAGTTGAAGAACTTACTCTCTCAAATGCACTCCAGTTTCTTTCACATGCAGAAGAGCTACAAGTCAGACTTAAAATTCTGATAGCCATCTTCCTTAGATCCTTTGCACTACCTCCATGTACAGACCACCAGTTCGCTACAATGCATGGACGGAAAGAGCATATTAACAAACTTGAAAATATTTTCATTTGATGAGAGAAAAAAAATTAAGAATGAACTGTACATACTAACCTGGGGAAATTGTTTTACTATTTCTTTGTCTTATAGCCATTGGTGTTCCAAAAGAACCTGTGCCTTCAGTGTACATAGCAAGCTGAGAAACAATATTATCTTGCATTTCTAAATCATCACGGTACATCTGAGCTGCACATTGTACAACAGCTTCCATCATGACCTCTTCCTCCATTTCTTTCTTATTGTCATAGAAGTAGCCTGGATTTAAGAAATACCCAGCTTTATGCAATGGGGTCACCTTTCATCTATGATTTTCCAAATAGGACCATATTTTTTCTGATTTCCATTTAGGCGTGTTGCAATATCTTGCTTTGCTTTGAGAAGATCACCATAAATGTACCCCATTGCAGGAACAACACCATCTACTCTCCGAAGTACATATGCAAGTGGCTCAAAATAATTTATAACCTCTAGCATTTGTGACCAGAACTTGTTGTCCAGGACCAAGTCATGTGCATTCTGTCCTGTAATCTTTTTGGACCAAGAACTTTTATCCCATTCTTGTGATGCAAATAGTTGCTTCAATTCATTTCGTTTATCATAGAGACTTCTCAAGTTCAAGTAACTAGTGGCAAATCGAGTAGTACCAGCTCTAACTAAATCACATTTGGTATACTGACGCATAATGGCTAGCAATCTGGTATGTGCATAAAGTAAATTTGTGATAGCCTTGGCATCTCGAATAATGTTATGCACCATAGGTATCTTACTAATACCCTCTAGCATTAGATCAATAGAATGTGCAGCACATGCAGTCCAAAATATGTGAGGATATTTCAGTTTAAGCAACTTTGATGCAGCAATATTATTTGAAGCATTGTCAGTGACCACTTGCACAACTTTCTCAGGACCAATTTCTTCAATACAAGAGCTTACCAGCTGTAGAACCCCTTTATTGAACAGAACATGTCAATCTGGTCCAGGATTTTTTGCAAGTGCAAAAGGAGCAATGTCTTCAACTGGGTGTTCTATTATGACAGATGCTTGGACA
>JAHUYU010001594.1:0-19080 GCA_030439765.1 Tripidium arundinaceum | reverse complement strand
TTGATGATATAAAAATAACTCTTGAGCCCCTTCACTCGACCATCAGCTGCTCTTCCATCCACATACATGTAGGCAATCTCTTGTTTACTTAATATGCCCTCATCATGGATCTCAGAAAACTGCCTAACTGTAGCACCAAGCCCCAGCAAGCGAGAAAAAGTAACAAAGTCTATCTTGTAGTGCCGACCCTTGGTCATCCAATGGAGCTCATCCTCCCTGATACTACAGTAGAATATAGCATGAAACTGAGAAAGGATCTCAACGTTCCAATCATACCTGAAGCCCATGAGATCCTGCAACTAAAATCTCTCACATGCTGCAATAGCTCGATTGAATTCTCTGTCCCTCTTTGCAATCAAGTGCTCCCAGTCAACATATTTCATCTTGATAATGTGAGTATTCTTGGCACTGTAGAGCATTGAATGATAGAAATCAGAATGAAATGCATTCCAAAATCTGTAATCAGTACCCATATCTTTTGGAACAATAAAGGGAGACTTCATCCTTGCCAACTTCACAGGTCTACTCAGATTCTTGTAACTGACCCTGTTCCTTGGCCTGGTGTCTTGAGGTCCTCTCTCTCAATTACATCCTCCGTGCATGGAACCATGTACGAGCGATCAAACTCTGTAAGATGCTTGGGAGTCCCAGGACATGCATCAAGACGAATGGTCCGTCCAATCATCTCAATCCTCACCTCCTCCTGAATCTGCTGCTCAATGCTCCCCCTGACACCAGCATCACCTCAGCCAGCAGTGCTACTACCACTAGCACCACCACGACCACTCGGTGCTGCTGCTCCTCTGCCCTGCCCTCCTCAACCACTGCCATGGCGAGAGGGCCGCTTCTACCTCCCAGCTGCTAGATCCATCCTTCTTTTGGTTCTCCTCTCCTCCTCATCTCCCGATGCCATATATGCTAAAGTGATAGAACGGGTAAGTGACTGTATGGCAGATAGTAGAGGAACGACATGCTGGACAGATTCAATCGAAAAAGAGAGTCACTAGCGGAAATCTCATGCACAGGGTGCGGCCCTACCGCTCCACCGTGCGGCACTGCCGTGACACTGAGCGGCACTGCCGCATAGCCGAGCACAACTTCAACTAGGGAATCACCATTTTGATTCAATCTATCTATCACACATGCATCTATTCCTATCACACATACACAAGAAACCGTATTCCATCAAAGATTCAACTCCATTGCATAGATCAGGGCGATTTAGGCTTTGAAATAGATTTTTACCTTAAAACGAATGAAGGGAAGAGGAGAGGGATCAGTCTAGGGTTGGAGTGTGCGCCGGCGGTGGAGGAGAGTGCCGGCGGACGCCGCGGCACCGTCAGGGTGTGGCGCGGCTGCCAATTGATGGTGCTGGCAAGCGCAAGGGAGAGCGCCGCCGTCGGGCTGAGATAGAGAGGGAGAGAGCGGGCGTTGGAGAGAGAGAGAGAGGGAGAGGAAAATTACTATGGGCCCAAGGGTTAAAGGGGTAAAGAGATGGGCCCCAGCAGTAACCGTTGTGGCTGTGAAATTCCAGGCGAATTTCAACGTGCGACACTGCCGCGTGACACCCGGCACTGCCGCACCTTGCACAACAACGCAGAATTAACCACTCTATATTCTCTCTAAATATATGGATATGGACACATACTCTTGCTATGTTTGGTCAGCAACAGATAATCATTACAAGCAATGACCAAATCATGCAAGTTTCTTTTTGATAAATCATTTTGAAGCACAATATTGAATTTTTGCAAACCTTTTGTCCTAGTTACTAGTTGATCAATCAAAGATGTGCTATATTTCAAACTACGTTATGAGAGTCAAGTATATTCAGCTCACTATGCAAAGCACAAAACCTTGACTCGTCGAGAGGCTTAGTGAAGATATCGGCTAATTATTTTTTGGTGCTCACATGGTGAATTTCGATATCTCCATTGGTTTCGTGGTCTCTCAAGAAGTGATGTCGGATGTCTATGTGCTTGGTTCTTGAGTGGCTTATAGGATTGTTTGCAAGCTTTATGGCACTTCATTGTCACACAAAGTGGGATTTTGGTAAAGTGACATCCGAAATCACGAAGGGTTTGCCTCATCCAAAGAAGTTGGGCACAACATGCACCGGCTGCAACATACTCGGCCTCGGCAGTGGAAAGGGCTACATAGTTTTGCTTTTTAGAACTCTAGGACACTAGGGACCATCCAAGGAATTGACATGTCCCCGAAGTGATTTTTTGATCTATCTTGCAACCGGTGTAATCAGAATCCGAATACCTAAGTAGATCGGGACTTAGAGCCCTTAGGATACCACAAGCCAAGGTTAGGAGTGTGCACTAAATATCTCAAGATTCTCTTAATGGCCACCAAGTGGCACTCTTTTGGGTTAGCTTGAAATCTATCACACATGCACACACTAAGCATAATATTGGGCCTAGATGCGCACAAATAGAGTAGAGAGCTGATCATGGGGCGATATACCTTGATGTCCATGGCTTTCCCTTCTTCATTGAGATCAAGATGTCCATTAGTTGGCATGGGGGTCTTGCTAGGCTTTGCATTCACCATGTAAAATTTCTTTAGCATATCATGGGTGTACTTTGTTTGACTAATAAAAGTCCCTTCCTTCACTTGCTTGATTTGATATCCAAGGAAGAACTTCAATTCACCCATCGTAGACATCTCAAATCTCTTTGTCATGATCCTACTAAATTCCTCACAAAAAGAATGATTAGTACTACCAAATATTATGTGATCAACATATATTTGGCACACAAATATATCACCATCAACTTTGTGAGTGAAAAGGGTAGGATTGACTTTGCCTATTTCAATGCCTTGTTTGAGCAAGAATTTCTTAAAGAGTCATACCATGCTCTTGGTGCTTGCTTAAGCCCATAGAGCGCCTTTTGGTGTTTGTAGACATGGTTGGGGAACTTGGGATCTTTGAAGCCCTGCGGTTGCTCAACATAGACAAGTTCTTGTATAGGGCCATTGAAAAGTGCACTCTTCGCGTCCATTTGATATAGCTTGAAGTTGTGATGAGCGGCATAGGCTAGAAGCATTCAGATTGCTTCAAGTCTTGCCATCGGTGCATATGTTTCTTCAAAAAGAAACTTGCATGATTTGGTCATTGCTTGTAATGATTATCTGTTGCTGACCAAACATAGCAAGAGTATGTGTCCATATCCATATATTTAGAGAGAATATAGAGTGGTTAATTCTGCGTTGTTGTGCAAGGTGCGGCAGTGCCGGGTGTCACGCGGCAGTGTCGCACGTTGAAATTCGCCTGGAATTTCACAGCCACAACGGTTACTGCTGGGGCCCATCTCTTTACCCCTTTAACCCTTGGGCCCATAGTAATTTTCCTCTCCCTCTCTCTCTCTCTCCAACGCCCGCTCTCTCCCTCTCTATCTCAGCCCGACGGCGGCGCTCTCCCTTGCGCTTGCCAGCACCATCAATTGGCAGCCGCGCCACACCCTGACGGTGCCGCGGCGTCCGCCGGCACTCTCCTCCACCGCCGGCGCACACTCCAACCCTAGACTGATCCCTCTCCTCTTCCCTTCATTCGTTTTAAGGTAAAAATCTATTTCAAAGCCTAAATCGCCCTGATCTATGCAATGGAGTTGAATCTTTGATGGAATACGGTTTCTTGTGTATGTGTGATAGGAATAGATGCATGTGTGATAGATAGATTGAATCAAAATGGTGATTCCCTAGTTGAAGTTGTGCTCGGCTATGCGGCAGTGCCGCTCAGTGTCACGGCAGTGCCGCACGGTGGAGCGGTAGGGCCGCACCCTGTGCATGAGATTTCCGCTAGTGACTCTCTTTTTCGATTGAATCTGTCCAGCATGTCGTTCCTCTACTATCTGCCATACAGTCACTTACCCGTTCTATCACTTTAGCATATATGGCATCGGGAGATGAGGAGGAGAGGAGAACCAAAAGAAGGATGGATCTAGCAGCTGGGAGGTAGAAGCGGCCCTCTCGCCATGGCAGTGGTTGAGGAGGGCAGGGCAGAGGAGCAGCAGCACCGAGTGGTCGTGGTGGTGCTAGTGGTAGTAGCACTGCTGGCTGAGGTGATGCTGGTGTCAGGGGGAGCATTGAGCAGCAGATTCAGGAGGAGGTGAGGATTGAGATGATTGGACGGACCATTCGTCTTGATGCATGTCCTGGGACTCCCAAGCATCTTACAGAGTTTGATCGCTCGTACATGGTTCCATGCACGGAGGATGTAATTGAGAGAGAGGACCTCAAGACACCAGGCCAAGGAACAGGGTCAGTTACAAGAATCTGAGTAGACCTGTGAAGTTGGCAAGGATGAAGTCTCCCTTTATTGTTCCAAAAGATATGGGTACTGATTACAGATTTTGGAATGCATTTCATTCTGATTTCTATCATTCAATGCTCTACAGTGCCAAGAATACTCACATTATCAAGATGAAATATGTTGACTGGGAGCACTTGATTGCAAAGAGGGACAGAGAATTCAATCGAGCTATTGCAGCATGTGAGAGATTTTAGTTGCAGGATCTCATGGGCTTCAGGTATGATTGGAACGTTGAGATCCTTTCTCAGTTTCATGCTATATTCTACTGTAGTATCAGGGAGGATGAGCTCCATTGGATGACCAAGGGTCGGCACTACAAGATAGACTTTGTTACTTTTTCTCGCTTGCTGGGGCTTGGTGCTACAGTTAGGCAGTTTTCTGAGATCCATGATGAGGGCATATTAAGTAAACAAGAGATTGCCTACATGTATGTGGATGGAAGAGCAGCTGATGGTCGAGTGAAGGGGCTCAAGAGTTATTTTTATATCATCAACAATCTCTTCAGGACTTCAATTAATCCTAAAGGTGGAGCTGCTTCTAACCTATATGGCTATGCAAGGAACATTCTTGCAAGGATGGCCCCTGGAGGATCACCCTTTTCAGTCTCTTGCTTCATTTGGTAGGAGTTTCAGGTAGCAGCTGATGATGCTAGGAAGGATTTACCCTTTGCACCATACATCATGTTCATTATTGAGAGAGTGACAGGGTACACCTTCACCAAGAATGCGCTGCATGATCCATACAGAGGTGAGAAGGTGCAGCATGCAGCAGTTAGTGAGACAGTGAGGCCTTCCAGCGTAGCAGCAGCAGCAGATAGGCCAGAGCCCTCGCGCTCTTCTTCCTGCAGAAAGAAGAAGAGCAAGATCTCCATGTTCTTCAGGGCCATACTTGGCACATGTTCATACGTAGCGACTACAGCATATGAGGCACGTTTGGAGGTCAGGGAGCTTCGTCAGCACCAGGGTCTACCTCCACTTGAAGCTCCTCGCGCCCCGCAAGAGTATAGTGATATTTCCAGCTTGGGCAGCGAGGATGAGGAGATCATTGAGGAGGAGATTGTTGGACTGTCGACTCGAGCGTCTACACATGCTACACGCCACACCGGCACTACCCATAGAGGAGGTAGGGCGGTGGTCTCCAACGATGACGAGGAGGACGACAATGACGGTGGTGATGACGACGATGCCACAGGAGGCGATGACGTCTAGTGGGACTAGATAGAGGATCATGAGTGTTTGTATCCTCTCTTTCTTCTTTTCTCACTTTTTGGTGCTTGTTGTCAAAGGGGGAGAATGAATGAGAGGGGGGTACAGCTAGTTTTCGTCACTTTTTTTGTCGTCAAGGATGATCTGCATGAGCTACATGTCATATCCGTTGTGAGATGAGGTTTGTGTGAGTTGAGAGCGGTTTGAGAGTGTCTTAAAACTCTATTTTGTAATATATGCTACCTATGTACTCTCTTTATGTTGGATATGGACATCTACTGGTTGTATGCAGCTTGTCATTTAATGCTTTAATTAGATCTCTCTTGTTCTAGCTCTATGTGGTGATTGGTTTCTTGTTGGGCAGACTGTCACAGCCGCGTCAGTGCCACGCAGCTGTGCGGTAGTGCCACGCAGTGCAGTTTCAGCTCCTCTTGTTTGATTGCATACTTATCATACGCATCACATAAATTATTTTGACACAAGTGTGCAGCACCCCACAGAAGCAATGGATGTAGGGGGAGTCCTCACTTCACTCAATATGTGAATATTGGCCTCTTATGCCAATTTGAGAATTCAATTCTCCATTCACATATTTAGGGGGAGATCCTACACCCACAGCTCAAAAAATCTCAGTTATACTTAAATTCTTTTGTAAGCTCTAACTATGTTGTCATCAATCACCAAAAAGGGGGAGATTGTAAGTGCAATCAAGTCCTAATTGTGGGTTTTGGTGATAATGACCATGCAATTAGAGGACTAATGAGATTTATCGAGATGACAAGCAGGTAAAATGAAAAAGAGAATAATACATGTGTTGGTGGAGCCCCCAATTACAAAAGGACACAGTGATCGACTCAAAGGCGTTTAAATTCTTTTATATTTCGGATTTGAGTTTAGAAAAAGCCGTACTACAAAGGGGGATACAATGCACAAGCTTTCATGTGCAACCAAGTGCTCATACTCCCACCAAAAATATCCTCAAACCCCTAGCCAAGATAGCATGCTCTTATTTCCTACCCTTTGGCTGTCTGGGCTGAGCTACACTGCCATGACTTGTTCTAACCGTTAGGTGCTGGGGGATATTTTACATCTCCCCTTCACCCCCAATGGTCATCCCGACCATTCTATGCCAACAGCAACTAGAGCACTCTCTTTCCTCTCCATTGAAGGCTCCCAAGCTCCAAAGCTTTCTCCCTTTGATTCCCTTACAAATCTTTGAGAGATTGAGCCTCCAAACTCCATTAGAGAGCTGCTCGACCTGATCTTCAACTTCTAGAGGGGCGTGAATAGGCCTGTTTAAAATAAAACTCAAAACTTGCTGTCAGAACCTGTGTGGCAATGCCGCTCAAGCGGCACTGCCGCGCACATGCGCGGCACTACCGCGTCCACAGACACACTCGAGCTCACAATTCAAAATTTGCCTAGGGAATTTTAGATCAAGTAAATTACTGAGCTTCCTGGGGTAGTGTTGAACCTATTCCACCGCTGGATTTGAGTCAGAATCTTATGCACAAGTAGATGGGGACCAAACCCTAGAAACAACAACAAATAAGAGTAGCACAATACAAATTGCCAGAACATGAGAGACAAGGTGTTTTATCCCGTGGTTCAGCTCGCCACTAAGACTTGCCTACCTCCACGTTGTTGAGGAAGCCACAAAGGCTTGGGTTTCACAAACCCTATCCTTATTCTCAAGTTAAGAGAGCAAGTCGCTTGAGATAAGGGGTTCTTACTAGATGTAGAGGGTGATTACAAACGTCCCGGAGCAGCCACACGAGTTGGAAGCTTCCGGACGATGCCTAGCCGGCTAGAAGCCTTGCTCCAAGAGTAACAAACACAATCCACTGGCTTGTACGTGAACCAAGTGCTCTAGAAGTTGAAGATCAGGTCGAGCAGCTCTCTAATGGAGTTTGGAGGCTCAATCTCTCAAAGATTTGTAAGGGAATCAAAGGGAGAAAGCTTTGGAGCTTGGGAGCCTTCAATGGAGAGGAAAGAGAGTGCTCTAGTTGCTGTTGGCATAGAATGGTCGGGATGACCATTGGGGGTGAAGGGGAGATGTAAAATATCCCCCAGCACCTAACGGTTAGAACAAGTCATGGCAGTGTAGCTCAGCCCAGACAGCCAAAGGGTAGGAAATAAGAGCATGCTATCTTGGCTAGGGGTTTGAGGATATTTTTGGTGGGAGTATGAGCACTTGGTTGCACATGAAAGCTTGTGCATTGTATCCCCCTTTGTAGTACGGCTTTTTCTAAACTCAAATCCGAAATATAAAAGAATTTAAACGCCTTTGAGTCGATCACTGTGTCCTTTTGTAATTGGGGGCTCCACCAACACATGTATTATTCTCTTTTTCATTTTACCTGCTTGTCATCTCGATAAATCTCATTAGTCCTCTAATTGCATGGTCATTATCACCAAAACCCACAATTAGGACTTGATTGCACTTACAATCTCCCCCCTTTTTGGTGATTGATGACAACATAGTTAGAGCTTACAAAAGAATTTAAGTATAACTGAGATTTTTTGAGCTGTGGGTGTAGGATCTCCCCCTAAATATGTGAATGGAGAATTGAATTCTCAAATTGGCATAAGAGGCCAATATTCACATATTGAGTGAAGTGAGGACTCCCCCTACATCCATTGCTTCTGTGGGGTGCTGCACACTTGTGTCAAAATAATTTATGTGATGCGTATGATA
Organism: Tripidium arundinaceum; assembly: GCA_030439765.1. Lineage (NCBI taxonomy): Eukaryota > Viridiplantae > Streptophyta > Magnoliopsida > Poales > Poaceae > Tripidium > Tripidium arundinaceum. Next base: position 10,856 of record JAHUYU010001594.1, on the reverse strand, counting down.
AGTATGCAATCAAACAAGAGGAGCTGAAACTGCACTGCGTGGCACTACCGCACAGCTGCGTGGCACTGACGCGGCTGTGACAGTCTGCCCAACAAGAAACCAATCACCACATAGAGCTAGAACAAGAGAGATCTAATTAAAGCATTAAATGACAAGCTGCATACAACCAGTAGATGTCCATATCCAACATAAAGAGAGTACATAGGTAGCATATATTACAAAATAGAGTTTTAAGACACTCTCAAACCGCTCTCAACTCACACAAACCTCATCTCACAACGGATATGACATGTAGCTCATGCAGATCATCCTTGACGACAAAAAAAGTGACGAAAACTAGCTGTACCCCCCTCTCATTCATTCTCCCCCTTTGACAACAAGCACCAAAAAGTGAGAAAAGAAGAAAGAGGGATACAAACACTCATGATCCTCTATCTAGTCCCACTAGACGTCATCGCCTCCTGTGGCATCGTCGTCATCACCACCGTCATTGTCGTCCTCCTCGTCATCGTTGGAGACCACCGCCCTACCTCCTCTATGGGTAGTGCCGGTGTGGCGTGTAGCATGTGTAGACGCTCGAGTCGACAGTCCAACAATCTCCTCCTCAATGATCTCCTCATCCTCGCTGCCCAAGCTGGAAATATCACTATACTCTTGCGGGGCGCGAGGAGCTTCAAGTGGAGGTAGACCCTGGTGCTGACGAAGCTCCCTGACCTCCAAACGTGCCTCATATGCTGTAGTCGCTACGTATGAACATGTGCCAAGTATGGCCCTGAAGAACATGGAGATCTTGCTCTTCTTCTTTCTGCAGGAAGAAGAGCGCGAGGGCTCTGGCCTATCTGCTGCTGCTGCTACGCTGGAAGGCCTCACTGTCTCACTAACTGCTGCATGCTGCACCTTCTCACCTCTGTATGGATCATGCAGCGCATTCTTGGTGAAGGTGTACCCTGTCACTCTCTCAATAATGAACATGATGTATGGTGCAAAGGGTAAATCCTTCCTAGCATCATCAGCTGCTACCTGAAACTCCTACCAAATGAAGCAAGAGACTGAAAAGGGTGATCCTCCAGGGGCCATCCTTGCAAGAATGTTCCTTGCATAGCCATATAGGTTAGAAGCAGCTCCACCTTTAGGATTAATTGAAGTCCTGAAGAGATTGTTGATGATATAAAAATAACTCTTGAGCCCCTTCACTCGACCATCAGCTGCTCTTCCATCCACATACATGTAGGCAATCTCTTGTTTACTTAATATGCCCTCATCATGGATCTCAGAAAACTGCCTAACTGTAGCACCAAGCCCCAGCAAGCGAGAAAAAGTAACAAAGTCTATCTTGTAGTGCCGACCCTTGGTCATCCAATGGAGCTCATCCTCCCTGATACTACAGTAGAATATAGCATGAAACTGAGAAAGGATCTCAACGTTCCAATCATACCTGAAGCCCATGAGATCCTGCAACTAAAATCTCTCACATGCTGCAATAGCTCGATTGAATTCTCTGTCCCTCTTTGCAATCAAGTGCTCCCAGTCAACATATTTCATCTTGATAATGTGAGTATTCTTGGCACTGTAGAGCATTGAATGATAGAAATCAGAATGAAATGCATTCCAAAATCTGTAATCAGTACCCATATCTTTTGGAACAATAAAGGGAGACTTCATCCTTGCCAACTTCACAGGTCTACTCAGATTCTTGTAACTGACCCTGTTCCTTGGCCTGGTGTCTTGAGGTCCTCTCTCTCAATTACATCCTCCGTGCATGGAACCATGTACGAGCGATCAAACTCTGTAAGATGCTTGGGAGTCCCAGGACATGCATCAAGACGAATGGTCCGTCCAATCATCTCAATCCTCACCTCCTCCTGAATCTGCTGCTCAATGCTCCCCCTGACACCAGCATCACCTCAGCCAGCAGTGCTACTACCACTAGCACCACCACGACCACTCGGTGCTGCTGCTCCTCTGCCCTGCCCTCCTCAACCACTGCCATGGCGAGAGGGCCGCTTCTACCTCCCAGCTGCTAGATCCATCCTTCTTTTGGTTCTCCTCTCCTCCTCATCTCCCGATGCCATATATGCTAAAGTGATAGAACGGGTAAGTGACTGTATGGCAGATAGTAGAGGAACGACATGCTGGACAGATTCAATCGAAAAAGAGAGTCACTAGCGGAAATCTCATGCACAGGGTGCGGCCCTACCGCTCCACCGTGCGGCACTGCCGTGACACTGAGCGGCACTGCCGCATAGCCGAGCACAACTTCAACTAGGGAATCACCATTTTGATTCAATCTATCTATCACACATGCATCTATTCCTATCACACATACACAAGAAACCGTATTCCATCAAAGATTCAACTCCATTGCATAGATCAGGGCGATTTAGGCTTTGAAATAGATTTTTACCTTAAAACGAATGAAGGGAAGAGGAGAGGGATCAGTCTAGGGTTGGAGTGTGCGCCGGCGGTGGAGAGAGTGCCGGCGGACGCCGCGGCACCGTCAGGGTGTGGCGCGGCTGCCAATTGATGGTGCTGGCAAGCGCAAGGGAGAGCGCCGCCGTCGGGCTGAGATAGAGAGGGAGAGAGCGGGCGTTGGAGAGAGAGAGAGAGGGAGAGGAAAATTACTATGGGCCCAAGGGTTAAAGGGGTAAAGAGATGGGCCCCAGCAGTAACCGTTGTGGCTGTGAAATTCCAGGCGAATTTCAACGTGCGACACTGCCGCGTGACACCCGGCACTGCCGCACCTTGCACAACAACGCAGAATTAACCACTCTATATTCTCTCTAAATATATGGATATGGACACATACTCTTGCTATGTTTGGTCAGCAACAGATAATCATTACAAGCAATGACCAAATCATGCAAGTTTCTTTTTGATAAATCATTTTGAAGCACAATATTGAATTTTTGCAAACCTTTTGTCTAGTTACTAGTTGATCAATCAAAGATGTGCTATATTTCAAACTACGTTATGAGAGTCAAGTATATTCAGCTCACTATGCAAAGCACAAAACCTTGACTCGTCGAGAGGCTTAGTGAAGATATCGGCTAATTATTTTTTGGTGCTCACATGGTGAATTTCGATATCTCCATTGGTTTCGTGGTCTCTCAAGAAGTGATGTCGGATGTCTATGTGCTTGATTCTTGAGTGGCTTATAGGATTGTTTGCAAGCTTTATGGCACTTCATTGTCACACAAAGTGGGATTTTGGTAAAGTGACATCCGAAATCACGAAGGGTTTGCCTCATCCAAAGAAGTTGGGCACAACATGCACCGGCTGCAACATACTCGGCCTCGGCAGTGGAAAGGGCTACATAGTTTTGCTTTTTAGAACTCTAGGACACTAGGGACCATCCAAGGAATTGACATGTCCCCGAAGTGATTTTTTGATCTATCTTGCAACCGGTGTAATCAGAATCCGAATACCTAAGTAGATCGGACTTAGAGCCCTTAGGATACCACAAGCCAAGGTTAGGAGTGTGCACTAAATATCTCAAGATTCTCTTAATGGCCACCAAGTGGCACTCTTTTGGGTTAGCTTGAAATCTATCACACATGCACACACTAAGCATAATATTGGGCCTAGATGCGCACAAATAGAGTAGAGAGCTGATCATGGGGCGATATACCTTGATGTCCATGGCTTTCCCTTCTTCATTGAGATCAAGATGTCCATTAGTTGGCATGGGGGTCTTGCTAGGCTTTGCATTCACCATGTAAAATTTCTTTAGCATATCATGGGTGTACTTTGTTTGACTAATAAAAGTCCCTTCCTTCACTTGCTTGATTTGATATCCAAGGAAGAACTTCAATTCACCCATCGTAGACATCTCAAATCTCTTTGTCATGATCCTACTAAATTCCTCACAAAAAGAATGATTAGTACTACCAAATATTATGTGATCAACATATATTTGGCACACAAATATATCACCATCAACTTTGTGAGGAATTTAGTAGGATCATGACAAAGAGATTTGAGATGTCTACGATGGGTGAATTGAAGTTCTTCCTTGGATATCAAATCAAGCAAGTGAAGGAAGGGACTTTTATTAGTCAAACAAAGTACACCCATGATATGCTAAAGAAATTTTACATGGTGAATGCAAAGCCTAGCAAGACCCCCATGCCAACTAATGGACATCTTGATCTCAATGAAGAAGGGAAAGCCATGGACATCAAGGTATATCGCCCCATGATCAGCTCTCTACTCTATTTGTGCGCATCTAGGCCCAATATTATGCTTAGTGTGTGCATGTGTGATAGATTTCAAGCTAACCCAAAAGAGTGCCACTTGGTGGCCATTAAGAGAATCTTGAGATATTTAGTGCACACTCCTAACCTTGGCTTGTGGTATCCTAAGGGCTCTAAGTCCGATCTACTTAGGTATTCGGATTCTGATTACACCGGTTGCAAGATAGATCAAAAAATCACTTCGGGGACATGTCAATTCCTTGGATGGTCCCTAGTGTCCTAGAGTTCTAAAAAGCAAAACTATGTAGCCCTTTCCACTGCCGAGGCCGAGTATGTTGCAGCCGGTGCATGTTGTGCCCAACTTCTTTGGATGAGGCAAACCCTTCGTGATTTCGGATGTCACTTTACCAAAATCCCACTTTGTGTGACAATGAAGTGCCATAAAGCTTGCAAACAATCCTATAAGCCACTCAAGAATCAAGCACATAGACATCCGACATCACTTCTTGAGAGACCACGAAACCAATGGAGATATCGAAATTCACCATGTGAGCACCAAAAAATAATTAGCCGATATCTTCACTAAGCCTCTCGACGAGTCAAGGTTTTGTGCTTTGCATAGTGAGCTGAATATACTTGACTCTCATAACGTAGTTTGAAATATAGCACATCTTTGATTGATCAACTAGTAACTAGACAAAAGGTTTGCAAAAATTCAATATTGTGCTTCAAAATGATTTATCAAAAAGAAACTTGCATGATTTGGTCATTGCTTGTAATGATTATCTGTTGCTGACCAAACATAGCAAGAGTATGTGTCCATATCCATATATTTAGAGAGAATATAGAGTGGTTAATTCTGCGTTGTTGTGCAAGGTGCGGCAGTGCCGGGTGTCACGCGGCAGTGTCGCACGTTGAAATTCGCCTGGAATTTCACAGCCACAACGGTTACTGCTGGGGCCCATCTCTTTACCCCTTTAACCCTTGGGCCCATAGTAATTTTCCTCTCCCTCTCTCTCTCTCTCCAACGCCCGCTCTCTCCCTCTCTATCTCAGCCCGACGGCGGCGCTCTCCCTTGCGCTTGCCAGCACCATCAATTGGCAGCCGCGCCACACCCTGACGGTGCCGCGGCGTCCGCCGGCACTCTCCTCCACCGCCGGCGCACACTCCAACCCTAGACTGATCCCTCTCCTCTTCCCTTCATTCGTTTTAAGGTAAAAATCTATTTCAAAGCCTAAATCGCCCTGATCTATGCAATGGAGTTGAATCTTTGATGGAATACGGTTTCTTGTGTATGTGTGATAGGAATAGATGCATGTGTGATAGATAGATTGAATCAAAATGGTGATTCCCTAGTTGAAGTTGTGCTCGGCTATGCGGCAGTGCCGCTCAGTGTCACGGCAGTGCCGCACGGTGGAGCGGTAGGGCCGCACCCTGTGCATGAGATTTCCGCTAGTGACTCTCTTTTTCGATTGAATCTGTCCAGCATGTCGTTCCTCTACTATCTGCCATACAGTCACTTACCCGTTCTATCACTTTAGCATATATGGCATCGGGAGATGAGGAGGAGAGGAGAACCAAAAGAAGGATGGATCTAGCAGCTGGGAGGTAGAAGCGGCCCTCTCGCCATGGCAGTGGTTGAGGAGGGCAGGGCAGAGGAGCAGCAGCACCGAGTGGTCGTGGTGGTGCTAGTGGTAGTAGCACTGCTGGCTGAGGTGATGCTGGTGTCAGGGGGAGCATTGAGCAGCAGATTCAGGAGGAGGTGAGGATTGAGATGATTGGACGGACCATTCGTCTTGATGCATGTCCTGGGACTCCCAAGCATCTTACAGAGTTTGATCGCTCGTACATGGTTCCATGCACGGAGGATGTAATTGAGAGAGAGGACCTCAAGACACCAGGCCAAGGAACAGGGTCAGTTACAAGAATCTGAGTAGACCTGTGAAGTTGGCAAGGATGAAGTCTCCCTTTATTGTTCCAAAAGATATGGGTACTGATTACAGATTTTGGAATGCATTTCATTCTGATTTCTATCATTCAATGCTCTACAGTGCCAAGAATACTCACATTATCAAGATGAAATATGTTGACTGGGAGCACTTGATTGCAAAGAGGGACAGAGAATTCAATCGAGCTATTGCAGCATGTGAGAGATTTTAGTTGCAGGATCTCATGGGCTTCAGGTATGATTGGAACGTTGAGATCCTTTCTCAGTTTCATGCTATATTCTACTGTAGTATCAGGGAGGATGAGCTCCATTGGATGACCAAGGGTCGGCACTACAAGATAGACTTTGTTACTTTTTCTCGCTTGCTGGGGCTTGGTGCTACAGTTAGGCAGTTTTCTGAGATCCATGATGAGGGCATATTAAGTAAACAAGAGATTGCCTACATGTATGTGGATGGAAGAGCAGCTGATGGTCGAGTGAAGGGGCTCAAGAGTTATTTTTATATCATCAACAATCTCTTCAGGACTTCAATTAATCCTAAAGGTGGAGCTGCTTCTAACCTATATGGCTATGCAAGGAACATTCTTGCAAGGATGGCCCCTGGAGGATCACCCTTTTCAGTCTCTTGCTTCATTTGGTAGGAGTTTCAGGTAGCAGCTGATGATGCTAGGAAGGATTTACCCTTTGCACCATACATCATGTTCATTATTGAGAGAGTGACAGGGTACACCTTCACCAAGAATGCGCTGCATGATCCATACAGAGGTGAGAAGGTGCAGCATGCAGCAGTTAGTGAGACAGTGAGGCCTTCCAGCGTAGCAGCAGCAGCAGATAGGCCAGAGCCCTCGCGCTCTTCTTCCTGCAGAAAGAAGAAGAGCAAGATCTCCATGTTCTTCAGGGCCATACTTGGCACATGTTCATACGTAGCGACTACAGCATATGAGGCACGTTTGGAGGTCAGGGAGCTTCGTCAGCACCAGGGTCTACCTCCACTTGAAGCTCCTCGCGCCCCGCAAGAGTATAGTGATATTTCCAGCTTGGGCAGCGAGGATGAGGAGATCATTGAGGAGGAGATTGTTGGACTGTCGACTCGAGCGTCTACACATGCTACACGCCACACCGGCACTACCCATAGAGGAGGTAGGGCGGTGGTCTCCAACGATGACGAGGAGGACGACATGACGGTGGTGATGACGACGATGCCACAGGAGGCGATGACGTCTAGTGGGACTAGATAGAGGATCATGAGTGTTTGTATCCCTCTTTCTTCTTTTCTCACTTTTTGGTGCTTGTTGTCAAAGGGGGAGAATGAATGAGAGGGGGGTACAGCTAGTTTTCGTCACTTTTTTTGTCGTCAAGGATGATCTGCATGAGCTACATGTCATATCCGTTGTGAGATGAGGTTTGTGTGAGTTGAGAGCGGTTTGAGAGTGTCTTAAAACTCTATTTTGTAATATATGCTACCTATGTACTCTCTTTATGTTGGATATGGACATCTACTGGTTGTATGCAGCTTGTCATTTAATGCTTTAATTAGATCTCTCTTGTTCTAGCTCTATGTGGTGATTGGTTTCTTGTTGGGCAGACTGTCACAGCCGCGTCAGTGCCACGCAGCTGTGCGGTAGTGCCACGCAGTGCAGTTTCAGCTCCTCTTGTTTGATTGCATACTTATCATACGCATCACATAAATTATTTTGACACAAGTGTGCAGCACCCCACAGAAGCAATGGATGTAGGGGGAGTCCTCACTTCACTCAATATGTGAATATTGGCCTCTTATGCCAATTTGAGAATTCAATTCTCCATTCACATATTTAGGGGGAGATCCTACACCCACAGCTCAAAAAATCTCAGTTATACTTAAATTCTTTTGTAAGCTCTAACTATGTTGTCATCAATCACCAAAAAGGGGGAGATTGTAAGTGCAATCAAGTCCTAATTGTGGGTTTTGGTGATAATGACCATGCAATTAGAGGACTAATGAGATTTATCGAGATGACAAGCAGGTAAAATGAAAAAGAGAATAATACATGTGTTGGTGGAGCCCCCAATTACAAAAGGACACAGTGATCGACTCAAAGGCGTTTAAATTCTTTTATATTTCGGATTTGAGTTTAGAAAAAGCCGTACTACAAAGGGGGATACAATGCACAAGCTTTCATGTGCAACCAAGTGCTCATACTCCCACCAAAAATATCCTCAAACCCCTAGCCAAGATAGCATGCTCTTATTTCCTACCCTTTGGCTGTCTGGGCTGAGCTACACTGCCATGACTTGTTCTAACCGTTAGGTGCTGGGGGATATTTTACATCTCCCCTTCACCCCCAATGGTCATCCCGACCATTCTATGCCAACAGCAACTAGAGCACTCTCTTTCCTCTCCATTGAAGGCTCCCAAGCTCCAAAGCTTTCTCCCTTTGATTCCCTTACAAATCTTTGAGAGATTGAGCCTCCAAACTCCATTAGAGAGCTGCTCGACCTGATCTTCAACTTCTAGAGCACTTGGTTCACGTACAAGCCAGTGGATTGTGTTTGTTACTCTTGGAGCAAGGCTTCTAGCCGGCTAGGCATCGTCCGGAAGCTTCCAACTCGTGTGGCTGCTCCGGGACGTTTGTAATCACCCTCTACATCTAGTAAGAACCCCTTATCTCAAGCGACTTGCTCTCTTAACTTGAGAATAAGGATAGGGTTTGTGAAACCCAAGCCTTTGTGGCTTCCTCAACAACGTGGAGGTAGGCAAGTCTTAGTGGCGAGCTGAACCACGGGATAAACACCTTGTCTCTCATGTTCTGGCAATTTGTATTGTGCTACTCTTATTTGTTGTTGTTTCTAGGGTTTGGTCCCCATCTACTTGTGCATAAGATTCTGACTCAAATCCAGCGGTGGAATAGGTTCAACACTACCCCAGGAAGCTCAGTAATTTACTTGATCTAAAATTCCCTAGGCAAATTTTGAATTGTGAGCTCGAGTGTGTCTGTGGACGCGGTAGTGCCGCGCATGTGCGCGGCAGTGCCGCTTGAGCGGCATTGCCACACAGGTTCTGACAGCAAGTTTTGAGTTTTATTTTAAACAGGCCTATTCACGCCCCTCTAGGCTTAGCAGGGATCCTTACAACATTTACAATTAATAAAGTTCTACCAAATTTTGGCAAGTATGCGTGTCGCGGGTTCGTAACCGCGGCAAGCATCGTGGTTGTTCCTCGGATGTTAGAAGTGTGGGTCTCCGGTGGCTCGGGTACTCAAAAACACAAGGAAGACATAGCAGTTTATCCTAGTTCCTACTATTGAGGCCGTACGTCCAACAGTGAGGTGTTCTTCATGTTCAAGAGCACCCAAATCGGGGGGTTATAACAGAGGAAAACGAGAGTTTGGCAGGGGATCGCTCGGTGCCATCCTACGGCTTGTCGGCAGTGAGGTTCTTCCCAATGAGTGAGGAACCGGCCTCTCTCTAGCTGGGTTGTCAGGGGGAACACTCTGCTATTCCTCTGCTTCTCGGTGTCTGGCTAGCTGATGGCTTGCTGTCCAATCAGCCTCTGGTGTCTGATTCGCCCTCCTCTCCTTTTATGGGAGCCGACCCTCCCCTTATATTCTGAGGAAGGTCGGGTACAAGTCAGTTTTGGTGCTTCGGTCTATGGTCTTCATGCGCTGGGTGCAAGAGGGTGCTGCCGCGGCGTGGATGGACCTCGGCTTCGTCATGTAGGGAGGAGTTGTAGGCACCTCCTGACGTCACTGCTGCCTGACACTTAACTGTCAGGGGCTGTCTGCTGTAGTCCAGCCTCTCTCGGGTGAACCTTTTCGAGACCTCCTTGGCCGTGAAGGAGCCACAGCTTGAGGGGCTGACGAGTGGGCCCTAGAGCCTGCTGCCCTCAAAGTTGGTGAAGCCGCCTGTCGCGTTCTGTCACACCGGTTGCATGACCATGTCGAGGGAGTTGGTGGACAGCGCCCTGCACCAGTTGGTCGGGGAGGCGCCGTGGAGTCTTAGCGCTTGCCGAACTTCGAATGCTCGGGAGCTGCCCGTGGCTTGGGGTGTTGCCTGGGCATCTGAGCGATAGCTCGGACCGGCACTGGGTCAGAGTCAGGCTCGAGCTACCGTCGCTCGTAGCCCAAGCTTTGGCGAGCCCCCGAGCCCCAAGCAGCGGCCGTAGGCGTGCTCGGGCTTGGCCTAACTCCTTCTAGAGGGTGTGCGCGAGCGTACCCAATGGGTATAGCCCCCGAGCGATCTATGAGATTGGTCGGGGGGTCCTTCGGTCGGCAACTCCTTGCCCGGGGACTTAGCATACCCCTATGTTTGACTCTCATCAATGTGTATGCAGGTGCAATATCACAAAAAATGAAATAGTTTGGCCCCATAAGGGGGGTTGGCCGACCACCCATTGTCCCATTTTAGTTCAATCGATGCCAAAATCCAAGAAACACATTATGGAGCAATCTCAAGTGTCCAGTTCAAGTTGGTATTGACGGTTGCTAACGTCAAGTATAATTATCAATATAACATATATTCATCCTTAAAACCAATCACCAACATAGGTCTAGTGGTTTAAACTAAGTATTTCCACAAGTTTTGGTGATTTTATGAGTGCAGAAGACAGGTTAAAGCGGGCCATACTATCACAAGAAATCAGATCCAATCGTGACAAAACCAAATCTACTAGGCTCTAATCTATCAATCATGGGCCAGAGAAGGAGATCCACGTGGACAGAGGCTATGGTGGGGTC
>JAHUYU010000788.1:0-18433 GCA_030439765.1 Tripidium arundinaceum | reverse complement strand
GAGAGAGCTGCTGGCAGCCGGCATAGGTCACGTATTTTTGCAGGCGGTGTTTCGCCCAGCGAGGTCCACCACGCCTGGGGCCTGGGCCCCTTCTTATCCGAACCGGTGGACAAGGCTATAAGAAAATGCGAGCCGTTGAGCCGACGGACACGTAACCGGAGCGGATAGGAGAGGCTCGCAGCGCGGGGGCCTCACACGTCGGAAACTCGATGGATCATGGATGGGGTCGGGACTGGGGATCTCTCGCGGCAGGCCGGCAGCAGCCAGCAGCGCTGCGCACGTACGGTCACATGGGCACCGGCGTGGCGGGGGCATGCGGGGTGGTTCCGCCCCGCCTTTCCTTGCCGCCGCGCCCGCGATGAAGGCGATGCCGAGCGCATGCATCGTGGTGGTTGCTGCAGCGGTGTCAGCCTTGCATGTGAAATCATCCAGTCCCCAGCCGGCCAGCAGCCCCCCTCTGGTCCTGGACCGGGCTTCTTTTCTTCGCTTTGCTTCCCGCCCTTTGCTGCGCTCCGTTTCTTTTTTTTCTTTTTTTTTGTTTCAGCTCTCTTTCGGTCGCGCTGCACGCTTGCTCTCTTCTGCTTCCCGCCAATAATTCCTGGTGGCCCGCAAATACCATCCAAATCAGGAGCTGAAGGCTGCCACATCCTTCCCGGTCTCCGCATCCAACGAGTTGGCAGGCAACCTCGTGTTCCGCTTTGAACCGAGCAAGGCTGGAGCCGATCAAATTGTTAACAAGAACGTTTCAAAAAAAAATTGTTAACAAGCCAAGCTTAAGAGTGCCTTCGGTTCTTTTAGGCCCCGTTCGGTTATCTCGGAATGGGCTGTTCCGCGCCAGGAAATCTTTCGTGCTAGTACAAATTAATGAAAAACTGTTCGGCTGAGAATCATTCTTATGCAACCGAACAGGGCCTTAGTAAAACTCGCCTCCTCTCGCTGAGCCAGGATCTGAAGTCATGCAGTGTGTTCGTTTAGTTTGATACTAGTAGTCTTGTAGGATTTGAACACATGATGGCTACTTGGTCTTTGAACAAGAACAATTCCTACTCAGTTAGCTCTATGTACAAGTTAGTTCTTGACTAAAACAGGCACCAACTTCTCACAGGAAATTTGGCGGGGTAAGGTACCTTTGAAAACCAAAGTCTTTATGTGGTTCCTCAAAAGAAGTGTTATACTAACTAAAGATAATCTTGCTAAGAGAAACTGGCAAGGGAGTAAACTTTGTAGTTTCTGTAGTGGCCATGAAACAATTCAACATCTTCTCTTTGATTGTTTCTTGGCAAAGGCGTTTTTTGGCGGGCTTATTTGTTGTTTTTGGTATTGTTCCACCTTTAAATGTTGCGAACCTTTTTGGAAGTTGGTGTAAATAGGGAGAAAAAGAAAATAGATTGTTTTTACTAATAGGGGCAACAACCTTCCGCTGGTCTATTTGGTTGATAAGAGACGAGATAGTTTTTGACAATTGTAGACCTAAAAACTTTGTGCAGGTCTTATTTCGAGGAACTTCTTGTCTCCATTATTGGAGTCAATTGCAGAGTTGTGATGACAAGAAGAACGCATAATCTTTGCTTGTGCACATTGGAGTCTGCGGCAATGGCCTTCTTCACCTCACATGGGTGGCCTTATGTCTTTGGGCTTATAAACTAAGTTTTTTTTGTGTCTGAGACTATTTCGTTTTAAGCTTTTGTGTCATGTAATAATTTTGGTATGATTCCTCACCTGTGCGGATGAAGCCGGATGTTTTTCTTCTATTATCTAAAAAAACGTAGTCTTGCGGTTTGTGCAGCCATTTTTTTTCTGATAAATTTCCTTGCTATCACGAGCAAGCCGAATTGGCTTATGGGGCCTGGCAAACTTCTCAAAGCCTGTGCTGGTAGCCTGGTACTGGTAGGGCAATGCAAACTTGCTTGAGAGCCGGCCGTGCGCGCCCTAAGCTTGAGCAAGAATATGCGAGTCTAGTGCATAGTCACAAAGCTCTCGGGACGATCACGTAGTTTTGGGCCGGTTGAGCCTTACGGCCTCGAGGGCTCAGGTTGCATGGTTTGGGCCCAATAACAAGCCTAAGGGATTATGTCTGGGCTGAACAGTTGGGCCGATTTGGAAGCCAGGCTACTCGTACCCGTACCCCGTACCGCTTGATGGTTCAATTAAAACGGTGGAACGCTGTTTTGCCGACACTTTCAGAACCATTTCTGAAACGCTACACACTCTCGTTTCTACCGCTTAAAATTCTCTGGGGGCACGCCTTACAAATAAATCAAGTAAACTCCTCTCAACTCGTCAAACGCGAAAGGCGCGGGAGATAGTACACGAGTGTGTTGCCGGTGCTAATAAGCGCATATGGTCATCTTGCCGGTGCCACTACCAGTGTGTCCGATAAAAGTTTATTTATGCCATTATTATTGGGAGTTAGGACTCGTGGAGTTAGTAGACCCCAGGACAGTCACATCGCCAAAATATTCAGTTTCCCGTACTAGGGTAGCTTCCGTTCAGCAGGGCTTGATTAAATTGTCTCATCTTCCTTTGTCCCTTGCCACTTGGGAAGACTTGGACTTCTTGCGGCAGCAGTTCCCTCGCGCTGATGTCTGGAGCCATCCTGGCGCGCAAGAAGGGGGGGATGTCAACACGGGTGACTCTGTGGTGCATCAGGCAACAGACGGCGCTGAACATGCAAGTACTAAAGCTGGCGCATCGCATGAAGTGAAGACGGGCCGGCCCAGGAAGCGGAACCCACTCTTCTACGGGCCCGACTGGAGGAATGCGTAACCCATCAGCTCACCAAGGTGCCGTGCGGCTGCGTCCGCCTTGCGATAGCTATGCTATATGTATCGTGAGATTGCATGCGGAGAGAGCATGCTTATTATAATGAATCAAACCTCCTAAACCTCAAGCTAAGAACTCGTCTGAACTATCTCGTTCTTGCTACCTATCCCAAATTCCCCAATTCCCTTAGCCAGTAGCTAACATGTTGCTGACTTGCTGGCCCTGTTCGGCTGGTACACAAGTTGGCTGATTTTAGCTGATTTAATAGTATTCTGTGAGAGAATAAATCGAAATAAGTCAAATAAGTCGAAAATAAGACAAGCGAAGAAGCCAATGTCCGTCTAAAATTTGGAACAAAGGTGTACGGTGTCAGACGCACACTGCACTGGCACCCTGCAAAAGTGAATGCGGAAGCTACCCTAGTACGGGAAACTGAATATTTTGGCGATGTGACTGTCCTGGGGTCTACTAACTCCACGAGTCCTAACTCCCAATAATAATGGCATAAATAAACTTTTATCGGACACACTGGTAGTGGCACCGGCAAGATGACCATATGCGCTTATTAGCACCGGCAACACACTCGTGTACTATCTCCCGCGCCTTTCGCGTTTGACGAGTTGAGAGGAGTTTACTTGATTTATTTGTAAGGCGTGCCCCCAGAGAATTTTAAGCGGTAGAAACGAGAGTGTGTAGCGTTTCAGAAATGGTTCTGAAAGTGTCGGCAAAACAGCGTTCCACCGTTTTAATTGAACCATCAAGCGGTACGGGGTACGGGTACGAGTAGCCTGGCTTCCAAATCGGCCCAACTGTTCAGCCCAGACATAATCCCTTAGGCTTGTTATTGGGCCCAAACCATGCAACCTGAGCCCTCGAGGCCGTAAGGCTCAACCGGCCCAAAACTACGTGATCGTCCCGAGAGCTTTGTGACTATGCACTAGACTCGCATATTCTTGCTCAAGCTTAGGGCGCGCACGGCCGGCTCTCAAGCAAGTTTGCATTGCCCTACCAGTACCAGGCTACCAGCACAGGCTTTGAGAAGTTTGCCAGGCCCCATAAGCCAATTCGGCTTGCTCGTGATAGCAAGGAAATTTATCAGAAAAAAAATGGCTGCACAAACCGCAAGACTACGTTTTTTTAGATAATAGAAGAAAAACATCCGGCTTCATCCGCACAGGTGAGGAATCATACCAAAATTATTACATGACACAAAAGCTTAAAACGAAATAGTCTCAGACACAAAAAAAACTTAGTTTATAAGCCCAAAGACATAAGGCCACCCATGTGAGGTGAAGAAGGCCATTGCCGCAGACTCCAATGTGCACAAGCAAAGATTATGCGTTCTTCTTGTCATCACAACTCTGCAATTGACTCCAATAATGGAGACAAGAAGTTCCTCGAAATAAGACCTGCACAAAGTTTTTAGGTCTACAATTGTCAAAAACTATCTCGTCTCTTATCAACCAAATAGACCAGCGGAAGGTTGTTGCCCCTATTAGTAAAAACAATCTATTTTCTTTTTCTCCCTATTTACACCAACTTCCAAAAAGGTTCGCAACATTTAAAGGTGGAACAATACCAAAAACAACAAATAAGCCCGCCAAAAAACGCCTTTGCCAAGAAACAATCAAAGAGAAGATGTTGAATTGTTTCATGGCCACTACAGAAACTACAAAGTTTACTCCCTTGCCAGTTTCTCTTAGCAAGATTATCTTTAGTTAGTATAACACTTCTTTTGAGGAACCACATAAAGACTTTGGTTTTCAAAGGTACCTTACCCCGCCAAATTTCCTGTGAGAAGTTGGTGCCTGTTTTAGTCAAGAACTAACTTGTACATAGAGCTAACTGAGTAGGAATTGTTCTTGTTCAAAGACCAAGTAGCCATCATGTGTTCAAATCCTACAAGACTACTAGTATCAAACTAAACGAACACACTGCATGACTTCAGATCCTGGCTCAGCGAGAGGAGGCGAGTTTACTAAGGCCCTGTTCGGTTGCATAAGAATGATTCTCAGCCGAACAGTTTTTCATTAATTTGTACTAGCACGAAAGATTTCCTGGCGCGGAACAGCCCATTCCGAGATAACCGAACGGGGCCTAAAAGAACCGAAGGCACTCTTAAGCTTGGCTTGTTAACAATTTTTTTTTTGAAACGTTCTTGTTAACAATTTGATCGGCTCCAGCCTTGCTCGGTTCAAAGCGGAACACGAGGTTGCCTGCCAACTCGTTGGATGCGGAGACCGGGAAGGATGTGGCAGCCTTCAGCTCCTGATTTGGATGGTATTTGCGGGCCACCAGGAATTATTGGCGGGAAGCAGAAGAGAGCAAGCGTGCAGCGCGACCGAAAGAGAGCTGAAACAAAAAAAAAGAAAAAAAAGAAACGGAGCGCAGCAAAGGGCGGGAAGCAAAGCGAAGAAAAGAAGCCCGGTCCAGGACCAGAGGGGGGCTGCTGGCCGGCTGGGGACTGGATGATTTCACATGCAAGGCTGACACCGCTGCAGCAACCACCACGATGCATGCGCTCGGCATCGCCTTCATCGCGGGCGCGGCGGCAAGGAAAGGCGGGGCGGAACCACCCCGCATGCCCCCGCCACGCCGGTGCCCATGTGACCGTACGTGCGCAGCGCTGCTGGCTGCTGCCGGCCTGCCGCGAGAGATCCCCAGTCCCGACCCCATCCATGATCCATCGAGTTTCCGACGTGTGAGGCCCCCGCGCTGCGAGCCTCTCCTATCCGCTCCGGTTACGTGTCCGTCGGCTCAACGGCTCGCATTTTCTTATAGCCTTGTCCACCGGTTCGGATAAGAAGGGGCCCAGGCCCCAGGCGTGGTGGACCTCGCTGGGCGAAACACCGCCTGCAAAAATACGTGACCTATGCCGGCTGCCAGCAATCAATCTCCGCGTTACATGCGTGTATGCAAGTTAAGATTCCCGCGAACGTGCACTCACGTGCCGTGTGCACAGAGGACCCCGTTCACACATACCCTTTTGTTCCTCACTCACTTCTTCTGAGTGCACTAGGTTATCTCTTCACGACATGCTTGGCCCTTGCCTGGAGATTAATCTACTCCAGAGAGACAGAGAAACTGATCAGTGTTAGTTGGGGACTGGACTAGTGGAGTGTCTAAAATTAAAAACCCAGCCGGGAGATCCCTTCGCTTGACGGCAGTATATGTACTCGTAGGCAATGGAGCCATAATTCTCCAAAGCCAAGCTGACACGTACTACACACTTCAAGGGAACTATCCAGATCACCGCCGGGGGCGGCCGTACGCCGTGCACCGACCACCGGCCACCGATGCCAAAATTTATTCGCCGGAGCAGCGAGACCACCTCACCTCACCGCTATAAATACTACGTATATGCACTAGCAGTAGCAAGCATGGGCGCGGAGGTCGCATGCTGCACGCAGGCATGTCTTTACTTTTACTATTCTACCAGGGCGCAAAGGCTGCCTTTACTGGTGGGTCGGACGGAAGGAGTGGAGGCAACGGGTGGCGTGCGTGCGTTGAGACAGTTTTTCTCGTTAGAGTGGGACACAGGGTAAAGGCCCCACGCCCCAGGCGCAGCAGGCGCCCGGCCCTAAAAAGGGGACCGTTAGTGGTGGACCCTGCCGGCGACGACCTCCGGTCTCGGTCCGGTTCTCTGCGCTCGTCTCGTCTCTCGGCCGTCGATTTGTTCCCCACTTTGGTCCCGATCGATCTCTCGGACCAAACAGGCTCACTCCGTCCTTCCGCTGCCATGTGGGCCGCCTAAAGATTCCAGGGCATCGGCACTCATCAGGCCTGGTAAAGCAAAGAGTGCAAAGAGGCCACCGCTTGATCCGCTCGTTGCTTGCTGCAGGCAGACGCACCTTGAATCACGGCCAGTTGGTGCATGTCTCCTGGGCCCGCCCAACGGAGAAAAATGCCACTCGGGATACCCCAATCCACGGCAAGCATCGCGCCGGCCTTGCTCCTGGGAACTTGCTTGGCCTTTGCGACAATTTCATCCGGCCAGATAGAATATTTTGTCTGTCGTCATTTCGTCGGGCCGCATAATTGGGGATGTTTGGGTAAAGTCAAAGCAAAGGATCAGAAACAGCTTTTTGTATGTTATTATTATGCTTATACACTTCCATAACAACAGGGTAAGCGATGTAATGGCCGCCATCGACTAGTGGTAGTATACCACTATTCATTAGCTAAGGACCTATGGTCCCTTACCCCCGGCGCAGTGCAAGTGCAAAGGACTCCGTGGCGGCCATGGCAAAGCACCTCTCGGTCTCGCTCGCATTCGTGCCTGCCGCCATTGACTATTTGAAATGACATTATTCAACTCTTGCTTTCCCGGAGAAACCAGGAAAAAGCCAAGTGCCTGTCTCCACGACCACGAGCATGTAGCGTAGCGCGCCCATTCTCTCGCGCTCTCGGCTCGGCAATTCAAACGAAACAAAATTCAACATTGCCATTGCCACTTGTCCCGCCCTGCACTCCTGCAGTCATTCGTTCACGGGTCTGTCGAGCTCGACCTGTGCAGTGCAGTGCTGAGTGCTCAAAGTGAGAACACGCACCGGAAGTGGCGCAGCGGAGTGGATTAAAATTGTCATGCTGCTCTCGAGAAACGAGGAGCAAGGGCCAAGGCCAAGGACCAGGGCCTCTGAGGCTGGAGCTGGACGCATGGCATGGAGGACGAGCATCCTTTTGCTGCGTAGGAGTATCGCCAGTTCGCCATTATTCAATGCTTCGGTTACCGACTGGTACTGTAGGCCTTTGAGGCATTGACAATAAATTCAATGCAGTTTATCAAAAAAAAAATTAAATGCTAGGCTCGCAGAGGCAAGCACCACCTCCCCAGGAGCCTGTGGCTCGTAGCGACGAGCCGACGACAAAGCACAGAGCAACGTCGCGTGCTGAGATTGTGATCATACAGTGTACAGAGTACTTCCTCAATCTAAATAACTGTCGTTCTTGTTTCCTAAAAAATAACTTTAACTAATTTTATATAAAAATATTAATATTTATGGTTCATAATTAATATAATTAGATAGATCGTTGAATCTATTTTTATAATAAATTTATTTAGAAATACAAATGCTATACGTATTTTCTACAAATCTAGTCAAAACTTATGGCACGAAAAAAAAATGACAGTTATTTAAGAACGGAGGGCGTACTAAGTGTGCCACTGCCGTAATACTACTCCCAGCATCATACTTAACTACTAATTTCTCTTTGGCAGTGTTTAGATGCACTGAAAAGTGCACTATGCAAAATAAGATTCCCCGTCACATCAAACTTGCGATACATATATGGAGTACTAAATGTGGATAAAATCAAAAACTAATTGCACAGTTTAGTTGTACTTTACGAGACGAACATTTTGAGCCTAATTAGTCAATGATTGGACAATTATTACCAAATACAAACGAAATGCTACAGTGTATTTTGGCTATCCAAATTTTGGATCTAAACACAGCCAAAGAGAAATTAGTAGTTAAGTATGATGCTGGGAGTAGTATTACGGCAGTGGCACACTTAGTACGCCCTCCGTTCTTAAATAACTGTCATTTTTTTTTCGTGCCATAAGTTTTGACTAGATTTGTAGAAAATACGTATAGCATTTGTATTTCTAAATAAATTTATTATAAAAATAGATTCAACGATCTATCTAATTATATTAATTATGAACCATAAATATTAATATTTTTATATAAAATTAGTTAAAGTTATTTTTTAGGAAACAAGAACGACAGTTATTTAGATTGAGGAAGTACTCTGTACACTGTATGATCACAATCTCAGCACGCGACGTTGCTCTGTGCTTTGTCGTCGGCTCGTCGCTACGAGCCACAGGCTCCTGGGGAGGTGGTGCTTGCCTCTGCGAGCCTAGCATTTAATTTTTTTTTTGATAAACTGCATTGAATTTATTGTCAATGCCTCAAAGGCCTACAGTACCAGTCGGTAACCGAAGCATTGAATAATGGCGAACTGGCGATACTCCTACGCAGCAAAAGGATGCTCGTCCTCCATGCCATGCGTCCAGCTCCAGCCTCAGAGGCCCTGGTCCTTGGCCTTGGCCCTTGCTCCTCGTTTCTCGAGAGCAGCATGACAATTTTAATCCACTCCGCTGCGCCACTTCCGGTGCGTGTTCTCACTTTGAGCACTCAGCACTGCACTGCACAGGTCGAGCTCGACAGACCCGTGAACGAATGACTGCAGGAGTGCAGGGCGGGACAAGTGGCAATGGCAATGTTGAATTTTGTTTCGTTTGAATTGCCGAGCCGAGAGCGCGAGAGAATGGGCGCGCTACGCTACATGCTCGTGGTCGTGGAGACAGGCACTTGGCTTTTTCCTGGTTTCTCCGGGAAAGCAGGAGTTGAATAATGTCATTTCAAATAGTCAATGGCGGCAGGCACGAATGCGAGCGAGACCGAGAGGTGCTTTGCCATGGCCGCCACGGAGTCCTTTGCACTTGCACTGCGCCGGGGGTAAGGGACCATAGGTCCTTAGCTAATGAATAGTGGTATACTACCACTAGTCGATGGCGGCCATTACATCGCTTACCCTGTTGTTATGGAAGTGTATAAGCATAATAATAACATGCAAAAAGCTGTTTCTGATCCTTTGCTTTGACTTTACCCAAACATCCCCAATTATGCGGCCCGACGAAATGACGACAGACAAAATATTCTATCTGGCCGGATGAAATTGTCGCAAAGGCCAAGCAAGTTCCCAGGAGCAAGGCCGGCGCGATGCTTGCCGTGGATTGGGGTATCCCGAGTGGCATTTTTCTCCGTTGGGCGGGCCCAGGAGACATGCACCAACTGGCCGTGATTCAAGGTGCGTCTGCCTGCAGCAAGCAACGAGCGGATCAAGCGGTGGCCTCTTTGCACTCTTTGCTTTACCAGGCCTGATGAGTGCCGATGCCCTGGAATCTTTAGGCGGCCCACATGGCAGCGGAAGGACGGAGTGAGCCTGTTTGGTCCGAGAGATCGATCGGGACCAAAGTGGGGAACAAATCGACGGCCGAGAGACGAGACGAGCGCAGAGAACCGGACCGAGACCGGAGGTCGTCGCCGGCAGGGTCCACCACTAACGGTCCCCTTTTTAGGGCCGGGCGCCTGCTGCGCCTGGGGCGTGGGGCCTTTACCCTGTGTCCCACTCTAACGAGAAAAACTGTCTCAACGCACGCACGCCACCCGTTGCCTCCACTCCTTCCGTCCGACCCACCAGTAAAGGCAGCCTTTGCGCCCTGGTAGAATAGTAAAAGTAAAGACATGCCTGCGTGCAGCATGCGACCTCCGCGCCCATGCTTGCTACTGCTAGTGCATATACGTAGTATTTATAGCGGTGAGGTGAGGTGGTCTCGCTGCTCCGGCGAATAAATTTTGGCATCGGTGGCCGGTGGTCGGTGCACGGCGTACGGCCGCCCCCGGCGGTGATCTGGATAGTTCCCTTGAAGTGTGTAGTACGTGTCAGCTTGGCTTTGGAGAATTATGGCTCCATTGCCTACGAGTACATATACTGCCGTCAAGCGAAGGGATCTCCCGGCTGGGTTTTTAATTTTAGACACTCCACTAGTCCAGTCCCCAACTAACACTGATCAGTTTCTCTGTCTCTCTGGAGTAGATTAATCTCCAGGCAAGGGCCAAGCATGTCGTGAAGAGATAACCTAGTGCACTCAGAAGAAGTGAGTGAGGAACAAAAGGGTATGTTGTGAACGGGGTCCTCTGTGCACACGGCACGTGAGTGCACGTTCGCGGGAATCTTAACTTGCATACACGCATGTAACGCGGAGATTGATTGCTGGCAGCCGGCATAGGTCACGTATTTTTGCAGGCGGTGTTTCGCCCAGCGAGGTCCACCACGCCTGGGGCCTGGGCCCCTTCTTATCCGAACCGGTGGACAAGGCTATAAGAAAATGCGAGCCGTTGAGCCGACGGACACGTAACCGGAGCGGATAGGAGAGGCTCGCAGCGCGGGGGCCTCACACGTCGGAAACTCGATGGATCATGGATGGGGTCGGGACTGGGGATCTCTCGCGGCAGGCCGGCAGCAGCCAGCAGCGCTGCGCACGTACGGTCACATGGGCACCGGCGTGGCGGGGGGCATGCGGGGTGGTTCCGCCCCGCCTTTCCTTGCCGCCGCGCCCGCGATGAAGGCGATGCCGAGCGCATGCATCGTGGTGGTTGCTGCAGCGGTGTCAGCCTTGCATGTGAAATCATCCAGTCCCCAGCCGGCCAGCAGCCCTCCTCTGGTCCTGGACCGGGCTTCTTTTCTTCGCTTTGCTTCCCGCCCTTTGCTGCGCTCCGTTTCTTTTTTTTCTTTTTTTTTGAAACGTTCTTGTTAACAATTTGATCGGCTCCAGCCTTGCTCGGTTCAAAGCGGAACACGAGGTTGCCTGCCAACTCGTTGGATGCGGAGACCGGGAAGGATGTGGCAGCCTTCAGCTCCTGATTTGGATGGTATTTGCGGGCCACCAGGAATTATTGGCGGGAAGCAGAAGAGAGCAAGCGTGCAGCGCGACCGAAAGAGAGCTGAAACAAAAAAAAAGAAAAAAAAGAAACGGAGCGCAGCAAAGGGCGGGAAGCAAAGCGAAGAAAAGAAGCCCGGTCCAGGACCAGAGGAGGGCTGCTGGCCGGCTGGGGACTGGATGATTTCACATGCAAGGCTGACACCGCTGCAGCAACCACCACGATGCATGCGCTCGGCATCGCCTTCATCGCGGGCGCGGCGGCAAGGAAAGGCGGGGCGGAACCACCCCGCATGCCCCCGCCACGCCGGTGCCCATGTGACCGTACGTGCGCAGCGCTGCTGGCTGCTGCCGGCCTGCCGCGAGAGATCCCCAGTCCCGACCCCATCCATGATCCATCGAGTTTCCGACGTGTGAGGCCCCCGCGCTGCGAGCCTCTCCTATCCGCTCCGGTTACGTGTCCGTCGGCTCAACGGCTCGCATTTTCTTATAGCCTTGTCCACCGGTTCGGATAAGAAGGGGCCCAGGCCCCAGGCGTGGTGGACCTCGCTGGGCGAAACACCGCCTGCAAAAATACGTGACCTATGCCGGCTGCCAGCAATCAATCTCCGCGTTACATGCGTGTATGCAAGTTAAGATTCCCGCGAACGTGCACTCACGTGCCGTGTGCACAGAGGACCCCGTTCACACATACCCTTTTGTTCCTCACTCACTTCTTCTGAGTGCACTAGGTTATCTCTTCACGACATGCTTGGCCCTTGCCTGGAGATTAATCTACTCCAGAGAGACAGAGAAACTGATCAGTGTTAGTTGGGGACTGGACTAGTGGAGTGTCTAAAATTAAAAACCCAGCCGGGAGATCCCTTCGCTTGACGGCAGTATATGTACTCGTAGGCAATGGAGCCATAATTCTCCAAAGCCAAGCTGACACGTACTACACACTTCAAGGGAACTATCCAGATCACCGCCGGGGGCGGCCGTACGCCGTGCACCGACCACCGGCCACCGATGCCAAAATTTATTCGCCGGAGCAGCGAGACCACCTCACCTCACCGCTATAAATACTACGTATATGCACTAGCAGTAGCAAGCATGGGCGCGGAGGTCGCATGCTGCACGCAGGCATGTCTTTACTTTTACTATTCTACCAGGGCGCAAAGGCTGCCTTTACTGGTGGGTCGGACGGAAGGAGTGGAGGCAACGGGTGGCGTGCGTGCGTTGAGACAGTTTTTCTCGTTAGAGTGGGACACAGGGTAAAGGCCCCACGCCCCAGGCGCAGCAGGCGCCCGGCCCTAAAAAGGGGACCGTTAGTGGTGGACCCTGCCGGCGACGACCTCCGGTCTCGGTCCGGTTCTCTGCGCTCGTCTCGTCTCTCGGCCGTCGATTTGTTCCCCACTTTGGTCCCGATCGATCTCTCGGACCAAACAGGCTCACTCCGTCCTTCCGCTGCCATGTGGGCCGCCTAAAGATTCCAGGGCATCGGCACTCATCAGGCCTGGTAAAGCAAAGAGTGCAAAGAGGCCACCGCTTGATCCGCTCGTTGCTTGCTGCAGGCAGACGCACCTTGAATCACGGCCAGTTGGTGCATGTCTCCTGGGCCCGCCCAACGGAGAAAAATGCCACTCGGGATACCCCAATCCACGGCAAGCATCGCGCCGGCCTTGCTCCTGGGAACTTGCTTGGCCTTTGCGACAATTTCATCCGGCCAGATAGAATATTTTGTCTGTCGTCATTTCGTCGGGCCGCATAATTGGGGATGTTTGGGTAAAGTCAAAGCAAAGGATCAGAAACAGCTTTTTGCATGTTATTATTATGCTTATACACTCCGCTGCGCCACTTCCGGTGCGTGTTCTCACTTTGAGCACTCAGCACTGCACTGCACAGGTCGAGCTCGACAGACCCGTGAACGAATGACTGCAGGAGTGCAGGGCGGGACAAGTGGCAATGGCAATGTTGAATTTTGTTTCGTTTGAATTGCCGAGCCGAGAGCGCGAGAGAATGGGCGCGCTACGCTACATGCTCGTGGTCGTGGAGACAGGCACTTGGCTTTTTCCTGGTTTCTCCGGGAAAGCAGGAGTTGAATAATGTCATTTCAAATAGTCAATGGCGGCAGGCACGAATGCGAGCGAGACCGAGAGGTGCTTTGCCATGGCCGCCACGGAGTCCTTTGCACTTGCACTGCGCCGGGGGTAAGGGACATAGGTCCTTAGCTAATGAATAGTGGTATACTACCACTAGTCGATGGCGGCCATTACATCGCTTACCCTGTTGTTATGGAAGTGTATAAGCATAATAATAACATGCAAAAAGCTGTTTCTGATCCTTTGCTTTGACTTTACCCAAACATCCCCAATTATGCGGCCCGACGAAATGACGACAGACAAAATATTCTATCTGGCCGGATGAAATTGTCGCAAAGGCCAAGCAAGTTCCCAGGAGCAAGGCCGGCGCGATGCTTGCCGTGGATTGGGGTATCCCGAGTGGCATTTTTCTCCGTTGGGCGGGCCCAGGAGACATGCACCAACTGGCCGTGATTCAAGGTGCGTCTGCCTGCAGCAAGCAACGAGCGGATCAAGCGGTGGCCTCTTTGCACTCTTTGCTTTACCAGGCCTGATGAGTGCCGATGCCCTGGAATCTTTAGGCGGCCCACATGGCAGCGGAAGGACGGAGTGAGCCTGTTTGGTCCGAGAGATCGATCGGGACCAAAGTGGGGAACAAATCGACGGCCGAGAGACGAGACGAGCGCAGAGAACCGGACCGAGACCGGAGGTCGTCGCCGGCAGGGTCCACCACTAACGGTCCCCTTTTTAGGGCCGGGCGCCTGCTGCGCCTGGGGCGTGGGGCCTTTACCCTGTGTCCCACTCTAACGAGAAAAACTGTCTCAACGCACGCACGCCACCCGTTGCCTCCACTCCTTCCGTCCGACCCACCAGTAAAGGCAGCCTTTGCGCCCTGGTAGAATAGTAAAAGTAAAGACATGCCTGCGTGCAGCATGCGACCTCCGCGCCCATGCTTGCTACTGCTAGTGCATATACGTAGTATTTATAGCGGTGAGGTGAGGTGGTCTCGCTGCTCCGGCGAATAAATTTTGGCATCGGTGGCCGGTGGTCGGTGCACGGCGTACGGCCGCCCCCGGCGGTGATCTGGATAGTTCCCTTGAAGTGTGTAGTACGTGTCAGCTTGGCTTTGGAGAATTATGGCTCCATTGCCTACGAGTACATATACTGCCGTCAAGCGAAGGGATCTCCCGGCTGGGTTTTTAATTTTAGACACTCCACTAGTCCAGTCCCCAACTAACACTGATCAGTTTCTCTGTCTCTCTGGAGTAGATTAATCTCCAGGCAAGGGCCAAGCATGTCGTGAAGAGATAACCTAGTGCACTCAGAAGAAGTGAGTGAGGAACAAAAGGGTATGTGTGAACGGGGGTCCTCTGTGCACACGGCACGTGAGTGCACGTTCGCGGGAATCTTAACTTGCATACACGCATGTAACGCGGAGATTGATTGCTGGCAGCCGGCATAGGTCACGTATTTTTGCAGGCGGTGTTTCGCCCAGCGAGGTCCACCACGCCTGGGGCCTGGGCCCCTTCTTATCCGAACCGGTGGACAAGGCTATAAGAAAATGCGAGCCGTTGAGCCGACGGACACGTAACCGGAGCGGATAGGAGAGGCTCGCAGCGCGGGGGCCTCACACGTCGGAAACTCGATGGATCATGGATGGGGTCGGGACTGGGGATCTCTCGCGGCAGGCCGGCAGCAGCCAGCAGCGCTGCGCACGTACGGTCACATGGGCACCGGCGTGGCGGGGGCATGCGGGGTGGTTCCGCCCCGCCTTTCCTTGCCGCCGCGCCCGCGATGAAGGCGATGCCGAGCGCATGCATCGTGGTGGTTGCTGCAGCGGTGTCAGCCTTGCATGTGAAATCATCCAGTCCCCAGCCGGCCAGCAGCCCTCCTCTGGTCCTGGACCGGGCTTCTTTTCTTCGCTTTGCTTCCCGCCCTTTGCTGCGCTCCGTTTCTTTTTTTTCTTTTTTTTTGTTTCAGCTCTCTTTCGGTCGCGCTGCACGCTTGCTCTCTTCTGCTTCCCGCCAATAATTCCTGGTGGCCCGCAAATACCATCCAAATCAGGAGCTGAAGGCTGCCACATCCTTCCCGGTCTCCGCATCCAACGAGTTGGCAGGCAACCTCGTGTTCCGCTTTGAACCGAGCAAGGCTGGAGCCGATCAAATTGTTAACAAGAACGTTTCAAAAAAAAAGAAAAAAAAGAAACGGAGCGCAGCAAAGGGCGGGAAGCAAAGCGAAGAAAAGAAGCCCGGTCCAGGACCAGAGGAGGGCTGCTGGCCGGCTGGGGACTGGATGATTTCACATGCAAGGCTGACACCGCTGCAGCAACCACCACGATGCATGCGCTCGGCATCGCCTTCATCGCGGGCGCGGCGGCAAGGAAAGGCGGGGCGGAACCACCCCGCATGCCCCCCGCCACGCCGGTGCCCATGTGACCGTACGTGCGCAGCGCTGCTGGCTGCTGCCGGCCTGCTGCGAGAGATCCCCAGTCCCGACCCCATCCATGATCCATCGAGTTTCCGACGTGTGAGGCCCCCGCGCTGCGAGCCTCTCCTATCCGCTCCGGTTACGTGTCCGTCGGCTCAACGGCTCGCATTTTCTTATAGCCTTGTCCACCGGTTCGGATAAGAAGGGGCCCAGGCCCCAGGCGTGGTGGACCTCGCTGGGCGAAACACCGCCTGCAAAAATACGTGACCTATGCCGGCTGCCAGCAATCAATCTCCGCGTTACATGCGTGTATGCAAGTTAAGATTCCCGCGAACGTGCACTCACGTGCCGTGTGCACAGAGGACCCCGTTCACACATACCCTTTTGTTCCTCACTCACTTCTTCTGAGTGCACTAGGTTATCTCTTCACGACATGCTTGGCCCTTGCCTGGAGATTAATCTACTCCAGAGAGACAGAGAAACTGATCAGTGTTAGTTGGGGACTGGACTAGTGGAGTGTCTAAAATTAAAAACCCAGCCGGGAGATCCCTTCGCTTGACGGCAGTATATGTACTCGTAGGCAATGGAGCCATAATTCTCCAAAGCCAAGCTGACACGTACTACACACTTCAAGGGAACTATCCAGATCACCGCCGGGGGCGGCCGTACGCCGTGCACCGACCACCGGCCACCGATGCCAAAATTTATTCGCCGGAGCAGCGAGACCACCTCACCTCACCGCTATAAATACTACGTATATGCACTAGCAGTAGCAAGCATGGGCGCGGAGGTCGCATGCTGCACGCAGGCATGTCTTTACTTTTACTATTCTACCAGGGCGCAAAGGCTGCCTTTACTGGTGGGTCGGACGGAAGGAGTGGAGGCAACGGGTGGCGTGCGTGCGTTGAGACAGTTTTTCTCGTTAGAGTGGGACACAGGGTAAAGGCCCCACGCCCCAGGCGCAGCAGGCGCCCGGCCCTAAAAAGGGGACCGTTAGTGGTGGACCCTGCCGGCGACGACCTCCGGTCTCGGTCCGGTTCTCTGCGCTCGTCTCGTCTCTCGGCCGTCGATTTGTTCCCCACTTTGGTCCCGATCGATCTCTCGGACCAAACAGGCTCACTCCGTCCTTCCGCTGCCATGTGGGCCGCCTAAAGATTCCAGGGCATCGGCACTCATCAGGCCTGGTAAAGCAAAGAGTGCAAAGAGGCCACCGCTTGATCCGCTCGTTGCTTGCTGCAGGCAGACGCACCTTGAATCACGGCCAGTTGGTGCATGTCTCCTGGGCCCGCCCAACGGAGAAAAATGCCACTCGGGATACCCCAATCCACGGCAAGCATCGCGCCGGCCTTGCTCCTGGGAACTTGCTTGGCCTTTGCGACAATTTCATCCGGCCAGATAGAATATTTTGTCTGTCGTCATTTCGTCGGGCCGCATAATTGGGGATGTTTGGGTAAAGTCAAAGCAAAGGATCAGAAACAGCTTTTTGCATGTTATTATTATGCTTATACACTTCCATAACAACAGGGTAAGCGATGTAATGGCCGCCATCGACTAGTGGTAGTATACCACTATTCATTAGCTAAGGACCTATGGTCCCTTACCCCCGGCGCAGTGCAAGTGCAAAGGACTCCGTGGCGGCCATGGCAAAGCACCTCTCGGTCTCGCTCGCATTCGTGCCTGCCGCCATTGACTATTTGAAATGACATTATTCAACTCCTGCTTTCCCGGAGAAACCAGGAAAAAGCCAAGTGCCTGTCTCCACGACCACGAGCATGTAGCGTAGCGCGCCCATTCTCTCGCGCTCTCGGCTCGGCAATTCAAACGAAACAAAATTCAACATTGCCATTGCCACTTGTCCCGCCCTGCACTCCTGCAGTCATTCGTTCACGGGTCTGTCGAGCTCGACCTGTGCAGTGCAGTGCTGAGTGCTCAAAGTGAGAACACGCACCGGAAGTGGCGCAGCGGAGTGGATTAAAATTGTCATGCTGCTCTCGAGAAACGAGGAGCAAGGGCCAAGGCCAAGGACCAGGGCCTCTGAGGCTGGAGCTGGACGCATGGCATGGAGGACGAGCATCCTTTTGCTGCGTAGGAGTATCGCCAGTTCGCCATTATTCAATGCTTCGGTTACCGACTGGTACTGTAGGCCTTTGAGGCATTGACAATAAATTCAATGCAGTTTATCAAAAAAAAATTAAATGCTAGGCTCGCAGAGGCAAGCACCACCTCCCCAGGAGCCTGTGGCTCGTAGCGACGAGCCGACGACAAAGCACAGAGCAACGTCGCGTGCTGAGATTGTGATCATACAGTGTACAGAGTACTTCCTCAATCTAAATAACTGTCGTTCTTGTTTCCTAAAAAATAACTTTAACTAATTTTATATAAAAATATTAATATTTATGGTTCATAATTAATATAATTAGATAGATCGTTGAATCTATTTTTATAATAAATTTATTTAGAAATACAAATGCTATACGTATTTTCTACAAATCTAGTCAAAACTTATGGCACGAAAAAAAAATGACAGTTATTTAAGAACGGAGGGCGTACTAAGTGTGCCACTGCCGTAATACTACTCCCAGCATCATACTTAACTACTAATTTCTCTTTGGCTGTGTTTAGATGCCTGAAAAGTGGATATGCCAAAATAAGATTCCCCGTCACATCAAACTTGCGATACATATATGGAGTACTAAATGTGGATAAAATCAAAAACTAATTGCACAGTTTA
>JAHUYU010000794.1:0-18424 GCA_030439765.1 Tripidium arundinaceum | reverse complement strand
GTGCTCCAACAAGGACTAGTGGGGAGTGCCAACACTCCAATACCTCAGGAAAACATTGTCGTGTTCCTAACCCTCTCTTTACTTTGAGCATTTACATTTGTGCAATTACTTGTTTTTACAATCCTATAATTGCCATGTTAGCTTAGGGTGGGAACTAGGTTGCAAAACTTTGTGTATAGGCTAGAAATACATTTAGGCGCAAGGGGTGACATGGAGTTAGTGTTAGATTTAAATTTTACGAGAATTTTAGATTAGCCCAATTCACCCCCCCTCTTGGGCATCTTGATCCTTTCATACACGTTCCATCTTCTAGCACTAGTCTCTATCATTGCTAAGCCTAAACCCTACAACACTATTGGAATCGTATGCAGCGGAGGGCAATCAGCGGTGATGGGGCTTGCCTGTGACTGCTGGGTCTAGCCCCTTAATCGACAGTGGTAGGATGAACGTCGCTGCCAAGTCATGCCTCCAGCCAGGAGTGATTTGACGAGGATCACTATCGGGTCATCAAGACCATACTTGGTAGTGATTGGATGGGTGTCACTGCTGTCGGGTTAGGCCTCTACCTAGCAATGGCCTTCATTTCCTCATTGTTTTATTGATATATTTTATTATTACATTTAAATAGATGTTAGTGTCTAATATTTTTATTTTTGATATTGTTAATACATCACATATATATCACTACCATCATGATTACACTACAATTACACAACGTGATTCGATCAATAATGTATATTACAATTAAATCACTTTGAATTAGAATACTAGTGTTTGTACAATTATTGGCCCTAATATAAAATGTTGAACTTTCTATCCTCTATCACCACCTCGTCTATCACCACCTCGTCCATGATGAACTAGGCTAGTTTCTCTTAAATTCCTATAATCTCCATATCTAGTAGCTCATGGGTGCCAAGACCTGTTCGGTGTCACTGAAGCAAAAAGATATTGAAATGCACAAGTGTTACCCAAAATAGTAGTGTGTTTTGTTGAATTAATGAATATACATAAAATGGAGAGCATACACACCAGTAATTCTCCAACCGATAAATCATTGCCTATGTACCGTTTCATTGCCCACATCACATAGAACCCATACTATTTGTAGGTCGACGGTTGTCTTGAGATTCAAAATGTAAAGATTGTATATATGTGAATACCAATATGCTCTATCATTAAAATACAAATATTTCTGGCTTCAGTTACTTGTTTAATATGTCTTCGAGTCATTGACGTTTATCTTGCTTTTGTCTAGCATTATATCTAAGAGGATGTAATGGGAGTTGCAATCATGAAAGTTCAATGCAAATTAGCCATAATTAGTTAATAACCTTAACCAAGCCTAATGAGAAGAGTGGATGCACACTTGCTACTCTATAAGCACTAATGGAGTCAATCTTGAATTTGCAAATCCAGATCACTCAAATAGGACAAACCTCTCTTGGACACAAATGGGTGTAGGTGGAACTTCAGGATGCCGAGAGAGTCCTCTTGCACGAGATGGTGGGGTA
Source organism: Tripidium arundinaceum (assembly GCA_030439765.1). Classification (NCBI taxonomy): domain Eukaryota; kingdom Viridiplantae; phylum Streptophyta; class Magnoliopsida; order Poales; family Poaceae; genus Tripidium; species Tripidium arundinaceum. The sequence continues at coordinate 16,910 of JAHUYU010000794.1, read as the reverse complement.
TATATAGAGCCAAGCCCAAAAACTAGTCATTGCCCCTCCACTCAGCAAAGACGCTTGCGCCGAAGAGCTCCGATCCAGTGCAGCACAAACCTTCACAGCTGAGGGCTCCAGTGAACCTCCAATGGATAGTTTAAAAACTAGTCATTTACTTTACGGGGCATCTAGTGCACATCATTGGTGAGCACCAGAGAGCACTAGTGTACACCAAATCCCTTTGCAAACTTTGTTGCAACACCTGTTTGGTTGGCAGCTTCAGTGCCGCACCGGAGAGCTCCTATGAGCACTTCTCGCCAAGACCAGCAGAGATAGGCTCACTGTGTGGGTCCTTGTTTAGTTTTGGTAATTGAGTGAAAACCTAGGTGGACTAATATGTGTTTATATTGAGACACATAGGTAATTAGTCCACAGGTATGCTAGTGTGAGCAACCTATGCCATGGATGTGAAATGGCTTGGATACGTTGAAATGCTTAACTATGTGTCAATGAAGGAGCTCATTGCATATGAGACATGACATGGAGTCATGTGGGTAGGTGGGGAGGGTCAACACAAGGCTTGATTGCAATGGACCGGCTGCAAGTGTGAAGGGCAAGTCAGAGGCTTTGGAGCGATGGACCGCACGTGGCAGAGAAGCTTAAGCAATGACTTGGCGCCGATGGACAAAGGCAACGGAGAAGAGCAAGCGAAGTTGCGATCGATGGACCAATAAGGCCGCATGATGATATGAAGTGTATCATTCAAGGAAGATCGAGCCAAGTGTTTACTCGGGTTGATGATCAAATGGCTTGATGAAGGTTGATGCTTGTATGGCGTCAACATTGGAGGAAATGGAATGGAATGCGCAAGGCAAAGGTATAACTTGTAGGGCATTTCATTTCACCAGTCAAAGGTGTGTAGAGAAGTGCATGACCGGGTTTAGAATAGATGGCCGTACCATCAATAGGGGCAAACTTGTTTGCATATCGGTCATCTAGTGCCACTTGAGCGATCTAACTTTGCATGCAATGCTAGATCGAGTGGCGTGGTGAGAGCAAGTGAAAACCCTTTGAAAATGTTTGTGAAAAGCTAACACGCATGCACAAGTTGGTGGAACACTTGAGGTGTTAGCACATTTGAAAAGGGAATTGAAACGGGCTTGGGAGTGATGTCTGTGTTGCACCGGACGTGTCCGGTGTGTGGTGTCCAGTGCACCGGACGTGAGCTGCAGTGAGTGAGAAACTGAGCTGTTTCGGCGTTGGCGCACGTTGGGGTCTGGCATTGCACTAGACGTGCATGCACCGGACGGGAGTTGTGCAGCCTGGAAGTGCGCGCGAGAATTCAAACTCGTGCACTGGACATGTCTAGTGCTGGCACCGAACGCCGCACCGGATTGGGGTTCCAAAGAGCATGTTGGCGAAGTGTGGAGGCACTGTGTGCACCAGACGTGTCCAGTGGTGCACTAGATGTCTGACACGTGCAACGGCTAGATGGAAGTAGCCGTTGGAAGGGCACCGGATGTGTCCGGTGCGGGAGCCGGCGGTGCACTACCCCCAATTCTGCTGCTTTTTTAGCCCAACGGCTAGTTGAGCCTTGTGGCTATAAACAAGAGTGGTGGCCGGCCCTTGGCTGGGGTTGAGAACCTTGGGGATGTGTTGCCTAGGTCTTGTGCTTAACTTTGGGCCTCTACTCACATATTGCTAGAGATCACATCCGATTGTGTGAGAGCGATTCCTAGTGCATTGCATTGAGTGATTGCATCGAGTGGCACTAGGTGATCGAGTTGCAAGCTGGTGGTGCTTGTTACTCTTAGAGGTTGCCACCTCCTAGACAGCTTGGTGGCGTGTGATCTCTGTTGTGAAGCCCGCATGAAGTTGTGCGTGGCTCCGGAGAAGGCTTGTGAGGGGTGTTGTGCTCGAACCGCTGGAGACGCGAAGAGAAACTCTAGTAGAACCGAGGTGTGAAGAGCGTCAAGTGGTTCGGCCGGGTCGAGTGCTAGAGCTCGTGGTGAACAGTCCATGTGGGAGAGTGTGACTTGAGGGTCACCACTAGCAAGAGGACCGGCGGCAACCTTGAGCTTGCCTCAATGGGGAGTAGGTGATTGGCAAGTCACTGAACCTCGGGATAAAAATCACCATGTCAACTTGTTCATCCCATTGGTTTGCTTACTCCTAACACAAGCTTGCTTTACTCATTCATATATTATGCTTGTATTGTTGCTCTTGTGTATCTAGTTTGCTTGAGTAGCAAAGTAGTAGCTCTCTTAAGTAACTAGTTGGCTTGTGTAGCCTTGTGTAACACCCCAGGTGTTAAGAAACAACTAAAATCTTGATCATGATCATCATCAAGCATAATCACCAAGCATTGTGTCATAAATACATTTCATGTTTCAATTATAGCATGCATATGTTGCATATGTGGTGTTTCATCTGTTACATGAAATGTTAACAATAATGTCAATTAAGGTGCTTTGTAATTTTATGGTGTGAAAACTTCTTAAACACTTAAAATTTTGTCTTAATAAAGTTTGAAGTGCTAAACTGCTGCACAACGGGGCTTTAGTCCCGGTCCAAAAGGACCTCTAGTCCCGGGCTGCGAGCCGGGACTAAGGTTTCGGGACTAAATGTCCCACCTTTAGTCCCGGTTCGCAGGCCCGGGACTAAAGGGGGACCTTTAGTCCCGGTTGGTAATGCCAACCGGGACTAAAGGTGCTGCCAGGCATCGACGTGGCGTAGCACCTTTAGTCCCGGTTGGTATTACCAACCAGGACTAAAGGTTCTTTTTTCTTTTTCCTTTTTCTTTCCAATTCATTATTGATTTTGGTTTTCAGTTATATTGTTTTCCAATTTATTCTTCGCTGCTATTATCCGTATACGTTGCACCTATACGAGAGCGTTATTATTGCACACAAATAAAGTATGAAACTACATATATATATATATATATATATATATATATGTAGTTTCATACTTTATTTGTGTGCAATAATAACGCTCTCGTATAGGTGCAACGTATACGGATAATAGCAGCGAAGAATAAATTGGAAAACAATATAACTGAAAACCAAAATCAATAATGAATTGGAAAGAAAAAGGAAAAAGAAAAAAGAACCTTTAGTCCTGGTTGGTAATACCAACCGGGACTAAAAGGTGCTACGCCACGTCGATGCCTGGCAGCACCTTTAGTCCCGGTTGGCATTACCAACCGGGACTAAAGGTCCCCCTTTAGTCCCGGGCCTGCGAACCGGGACTAAAGGTGGGACATTTAGTCCCGAACCTTAGTCCCGGCTCGCAGCCCGGGACTAGAGGTCCTTTTGGACCGGGACTAAAGCCCCGTTGTGCAGCAGTTTAGCACTTCAAACTTTATTAAGACAAAATTTTAAGTGTTTAAGAAGTTTTCACACCATAAAATTACAAAGCACCTTAATTGACATTATTGTTAACATTTCATGTAACAGATGAAACACCACATATGCAACATATGCATGCTATAATTGAAACATGAAATGTATTTATGACACAATGCTTGGTGATTATGCTTGATGATGATCATGATCAAGATTTTAGTTGTTTCTTAACACTGGGGTGTTACACAAGGCTACACAAGCCAACTAGTTACTTAAGAGAGCTACTACTTTGCTACTCAAGCAAACTAGATACACAAGAGCAACAATACAAGCATAATATATGAATGAGTAAAGCAAGCTTGTGTTAGGAGTAAGCAAACCAATGGGATGAACAAGTTGACATGGTGATTTTTATCCCGAGGTTCAGTGACTTGCCAATCACCTACTCCCCATTGAGGCAAGCTCAAGGTTGCCGCCGGTCCTCTTGCTAGTGGTGACCCTCAAGTCACACTCTCCCACATGGACTGTTCACCACGAGCTCTAGCACTCGACCCGGCCGAACCACTTGACGCTCTTCACACCTCGGTTCTACTAGAGTTTCTCTTCGCGTCTCCAGCGGTTCGAGCACAACACCCCTCACAAGCCTTCTCCGGAGCCACGCACAACTTCATGCGGGCTTCACAACAGAGATCACACGCCACCAAGCTGTCTAGGAGGTGGCAACCTCTAAGAGTAACAAGCACCACCAGCTTGCAACTCGATCACCTAGTGCCACTCGATGCAATCACTCAATGCAATGCACTAGGAATCGCTCTCACACAATCGGATGTGATCTCTAGCAATATGTGAGTAGAGGCCCAAAGTTAAGCACAAGACCTAGGCAACACATCCCCAAGGTTCTCAACCCCAGCCAAGGGCCGGCCACCACTCTTGTTTATAGCCACAAGGCTCAACTAGCCGTTGGGCTAAAAAAGCAGCAGAATTGGGGGTAGTGCACCGCCGGCTCCCGCACCGGACACATCCGGTGCCCTTCCAACGGCTACTTCCATCTAGCCGTTGCACGTGTCAGACATCTAGTGCACCACTGGACACGTCTGGTGCACACAGTGCCTCCACACTTCGCCAACATGCTCTTTGGAACCCCAATCCGGTGCGGCGTTCGGTGCCAGCACTAGACATGTCCAGTGCACGAGTTTGAATTCTCGCGCGCACTTCCAGGCTGCACAACTCCCGTCCGGTGCATGCACGTCTAGTGCAATGCCAGACCCCAAACGTGCGCCAACGCCGAAACAGCTCAGTTTCTCACTCACTGCAGCTCACGTCCGGTGCACTGGACACCACACACCGGACACGTCCGGTGCAACACAGACATCACTCCCAAGCCCGTTTCAATTCCCTTTTCAAATGTGCTAACACCTCAAGTGTTCCACCAACTTGTGCATGCGTGTTAGCTTTTCACAAACATTTTCAAAGGGTTTTCACTTGCTCTCACCACGCCACTCGATCCTAGCATTGCATGCAAAGTTAGATCGCTCAAGTGGCACTAGATGACCGATATGCAAACAAGTTTGCCCCTATTGATGGTACGGCCATCTATTCTAAACCCGGTCATGCACTTCTCTACACACCTTTGACTGGTGAAATGAAATGCCCTACAAGTTATACCTTTGCCTTGCGCATTCCATTCCATTTCCTCCAATGTTGACGCCATACAAGCATCAACCTTCATCAAGCCATTTGATCATCAACCCGAGTAAACACTTGGCTCGATCTTCCTTGAATGATACACTTCATATCATCATGCGGCCTTATTGGTCCATCGATCGCAACTTCGCTTGCTCTTCTCCGTTGCCTTTGTCCATCGGCGCCAAGTCATTGCTTAAGCTTCTCTGCCACGTGCGGTCCATCGCTCCAAAGCCTCTGACTTGCCCTTCACACTTGCAGCCGGTCCATTGCAATCAAGCCTTGTGTTGACCCTCCCCACCTACCCACATGACTCCATGTCATGTCTCATATGCAATGAGCTCCTTCATTGACACATAGTTAAGCATTTCAACGTATCCAAGCCATTTCACATCCATGGCATAGGTTGCTCACACTAGCATACCTGTGGACTAATTACCTATGTGTCTCAATATAAACACATATTAGTCCACCTAGGTTTTCACTCAATTACCAAAACTAAACAAGGACCCACACAGTGAGCCTATCTCTGCTGGTCTTGGCGAGAAGTGCTCATAGGAGCTCTCCGGTGCGGCACTGAAGCTGCCAACCAAACAGGTGTTGCAACAAAGTTTGCAAAGGGATTTGGTGTACACTAGTGCTCTCTGGTGCTCACCAATGATGTGCACTAGATGCCCCGTAAAGTAAATGACTAGTTTTTAAACTATCCATTGGAGGTTCACTGGAGCCCTCAGCTGTGAAGGTTTGTGCTGCACTGGATCGGAGCTCTTCGGCGCAAGCGTCTTTGCTGAGTGGAGGGGCAATGACTAGTTTTTGGGCTTGGCTCTATATATACCCCACCATCTCGTGCAAGAGGACTCTCTCGGCATCCTGAAGTTCCACCTACACCCATTTGTGTCCAAGAGAGGTTTGTCCTATTTGAGTGATCTGGATTTGCAAATTCAAGATTGACTCCATTAGTGCTTATAGAGTAGCAAGTGTGCATCCACTCTTCTCATTAGGCTTGGTTAAGGTTATTAACTAATTATGGCTAATTTGCATTGAACTTTCATGATTGCAACTCCCATTACATCCTCTTAGATATAATGCTAGACAAAAGCAAGATAAACGTCAATGACTCGAAGACATATTAAACAAGTAACTGAAGCCAGAAATATTTGTATTTTAATGATAGAGCATATTGGTATTCACATATATACAATCTTTACATTTTGAATCTCAAGACAACCGTCGACCTACAAATAGTATGGGTTCTATGTGATGTGGGCAATGAAACGGTACATAGGCAATGATTTATCGGTTGGAGAATTACTGGTGTGTATGCTCTCCATTTTATGTATATTCATTAATTCAACAAAACACACTACTATTTTGGGTAACACTTGTGCATTTCAATATCTTTTTGCTTCAGTGACACCGAACAGGTCTTGGCACCCATGAGCTACTAGATATGGAGATTATAGGAATTTAAGAGAAACTAGCCTAGTTCATCATGGACGAGGTGGTGATAGACGAGGTGGTGATAGAGGATAGAAAGTTCAACATTTTATATTAGGGCCAATAATTGTACAAACACTAGTATTCTAATTCAAAGTGATTTAATTGTAATATACATTATTGATCGAATCACGTTGTGTAATTGTAGTGTAATCATGATGGTAGTGATATATATGTGATGTATTAACAATATCAAAAATAAAAATATTAGACACTAACATCTATTTAAATGTAATAATAAAATATATCAATAAACAATGAGGAAATGAAGCCATTGCTAGGTAGAGGCCTAACCCGACAGCAGTGACACCCATCCAATCACTACCAAGTATGGTCTTGATGACCCGATAGTGATCCTCGTCAAATCACTCCTGGCTGGAGGCATGACTTGGCAGCGACGTTCATCCTACCACTGTCGATTAAGGGGCTAGACCCAGCAGTCACAGGCAAGCCCCATCACCGCTGATTGCCCTCCGCTGCATACGATTCCAATAGTGTTGTAGGGTTTAGGCTTAGCAATGATAGAGACTAGTGCTAGAAGATGGAACGTGTATGAAAGGATCAAGATGCCCAAGAGGGGGGGTGAATTGGGCTAATCTAAAATTCTCGTAAAATTTAAATCTAACACTAACTCCATGTCACCCCTTGCGCCTAAATGTATTTCTAGCCTATACACAAAGTTTTGCAACCTAGTTCCCACCCTAAGCTAACATGGCAATTATAGGATTGTAAAAACAAGTAATTGCACAAATGTAAATGCTCAAAGTAAAGAGAGGTTAGGAACACGACAATGTTTTCCTGAGGTATTGGAGTGTTGGCACTCCCCACTAGTCCTTGTTGGAGCACCTCGCAAGGTATAGCTCCCCCTTGATTCGCGCAAGGACTAAGTGCTCTCTACGGGCTGATTCTTCACCACTCTGGCACGGTGAATCACCCACAACCACTCACAACATGATTTGGGCCTCCCACAATCACCTCCGAGAGATCACCAAGCTTCTAATCACCACTAAGCTGTCCAGGTGATGGCAATCACCAAAAGTAACAAGCATAATAAACTCTCACTTGACCTAACCAAGCCTAATGAGAAGAGTGGATGCACACTTGCTACTCTATAAGCACTAATGGAGTCAATCTTGAATTTGCAAATCCAGATCACTCAAATAGGACAAACCTCTCTTGGACACAAATGGGTGTAGGTGGAACTTCAGGATGCCGAGAGAGTCCTCTTGCACGAGATGGTGGGGTATATATAGAGCCAAGCCCAAAAACTAGTCATTGCCCCTCCACTCAGCAAAGACGCTTGCGCGAAGAGCTCCGATCCAGTGCAGCACAAACCTTCACAGCTGAGGGCTCCAGTGAACCTCCAATGGATAGTTTAAAAACTAGTCATTTACTTTACGGGGCATCTAGTGCACATCATTGGTGAGCACCAGAGAGCACTAGTGTACACCAAATCCCTTTGCAAACTTTGTTGCAACACCTGTTTGGTTGGCAGCTTCAGTGCCGCACCGGAGAGCTCCTATGAGCACTTCTCGCCAAGACCAGCAGAGATAGGCTCACTGTGTGGGTCCTTGTTTAGTTTTGGTAATGAGTGAAAACCTAGGTGGACTAATATGTGTTTATATTGAGACACATAGGTAATTAGTCCACAGGTATGCTAGTGTGAGCAACCTATGCCATGGATGTGAAATGGCTTGGATACGTTGAAATGCTTAACTATGTGTCAATGAAGGAGCTCATTGCATATGAGACATGACATGGAGTCATGTGGGTAGGTGGGGAGGGTCACACAAGGCTTGATTGCAATGGACCGGCTGCAAGTGTGAAGGGCAAGTCAGAGCTTTGGAGCGATGGACCGCACGTGGCAGAGAAGCTTAAGCAATGACTTGGCGCCGATGGACAAAGGCAACGGAGAAGAGCAAGCGAAGTTGCGATCGATGGACCAATAAGGCCGCATGATGATATGAAGTGTATCATTCAAGGAAGATCGAGCCAAGTGTTTACTCGGGTTGATGATCAAATGGCTTGATGAAGGTTGATGCTTGTATGGCGTCAACATTGGAGGAAATGGAATGGAATGCGCAAGGCAAAGGTATAACTTGTAGGGCATTTCATTTCACCAGTCAAAGGTGTGTAGAGAAGTGCATGACCGGGTTTAGAATAGATGGCCGTACCATCAATAGGGGCAAACTTGTTTGCATATCGGTCATCTAGTGCCACTTGAGCGATCTAACTTTGCATGCAATGCTAGGATCGAGTGGCGTGGTGAGAGCAAGTGAAAACCCTTTGAAAATGTTTGTGAAAAGCTAACACGCATGCACAAGTTGGTGGAACACTTGAGGTGTTAGCACATTTGAAAAGGGAATTGAAACGGGCTTGGGAGTGATGTCTGTGTTGCACCGGACGTGTCCGGTGTGTGGTGTCCAGTGCACCGGACGTGAGCTGCAGTGAGTGAGAAACTGAGCTGTTTCGGCGTTGGCGCACGTTGGGGTCTGGCATTGCACTAGACGTGCATGCACCGGACGGGAGTTGTGCAGCCTGGAAGTGCGCGCGAGAATTCAAACTCGTGCACTGGACATGTCTAGTGCTGGCACCGAACGCCGCACCGGATTGGGGTTCCAAAGAGCATGTTGGCGAAGTGTGGAGGCACTGTGTGCACCAGACGTGTCCAGTGGTGCACTAGATGTCTGACACGTGCAACGGCTAGATGGAAGTAGCCGTTGGAAGGGCACCGGATGTGTCCGGTGCGGGAGCCGGCGGTGCACTACCCCCCAATTCTGCTGCTTTTTTAGCCCAACGGCTAGTTGAGCCTTGTGGCTATAAACAAGAGTGGTGGCCGGCCCTTGGCTGGGGTTGAGAACCTTGGGGATGTGTTGCCTAGGTCTTGTGCTTAACTTTGGGCCTCTACTCACATATTGCTAGAGATCACATCCGATTGTGTGAGAGCGATTCCTAGTGCATTGCATTGAGTGATTGCATCGAGTGGCACTAGGTGATCGAGTTGCAAGCTGGTGGTGCTTGTTACTCTTAGAGGTTGCCACCTCCTAGACAGCTTGGTGGCGTGTGATCTCTGTTGTGAAGCCCGCATGAAGTTGTGCGTGGCTCCGGAGAAGGCTTGTGAGGGGTGTTTGCTCGAACCGCTGGAGACGCGAAGAGAAACTCTAGTAGAACCGAGGTGTGAAGAGCGTCAAGTGGTTCGGCCGGGTCGAGTGCTAGAGCTCGTGGTGAACAGTCCATGTGGGAGAGTGTGACTTGAGGGTCACCACTAGCAAGAGGACCGGCGGCAACCTTGAGCTTGCCTCAATGGGGAGTAGGTGATTGGCAAGTCACTGAACCTCGGGATAAAAATCACCATGTCAACTTGTTCATCCCATTGGTTTGCTTACTCCTAACACAAGCTTGCTTTACTCATTCATATATTATGCTTGTATTGTTGCTCTTGTGTATCTAGTTTGCTTGAGTAGCAAAGTAGTAGCTCTCTTAAGTAACTAGTTGGCTTGTGTAGCCTTGTGTAACACCCCAGGTGTTAAGAAACAACTAAAATCTTGATCATGATCATCATCAAGCATAATCACCAAGCATTGTGTCCATAAATACATTTCATGTTTCAATTATAGCATGCATATGTTGCATATGTGGTGTTTCATCTGTTACATGAAATGTTAACAATAATGTCAATTAAGGTGCTTTGTAATTTATGGTGTGAAAACTTCTTAAACACTTAAAATTTTGTCTTAATAAAGTTTGAAGTGCTAAACTGCTGCACAACGGGGCTTTAGTCCCGGTCCAAAAGGACCTCTAGTCCCGGGCTGCGAGCCGGGACTAAGGTTTCGGGACTAAATGTCCCACCTTTAGTCCCGGTTCGCAGGCCCGGGACTAAAGGGGGACCTTTAGTCCCGGTTGGTAATGCCAACCGGGACTAAAGGTGCTGCCAGGCATCGACGTGGCGTAGCACCTTTTAGTCCCGGTGGTATTACCAACCAGGACTAAAGGTTCTTTTTTCTTTTTTCCTTTTTCTTTCCAATTCATTATTGATTTTGGTTTTCAGTTATATTGTTTTCCAATTTATTCTTCGCTGCTATTATCCGTATACGTTGCACCTATACGAGAGCGTTATTATTGCACACAAATAAAGTATGAAACTACATATATATATATATATATATATTATAGAGCTATACATATACATACATACACATTACATTTACAATAATATACAAGTAATCAAGTGTTCGGGCCGCCGGTTAATGAGTTACACAAATGTTTGCCCGCCACTCAAAGCTCATACAAGTGTTCGTTCTTGTTTGGACTCTTCAAATCCAACCTAGGGTTGTGGTGGAACTCGCCGTCTTCCGGGATGACATGATCGTTGATGAAACCTGCGATCGTCTCCTGGATTGCGACGAGTATTGTGTGCTTGAACACTTGTCTTTCAATTCCCACTCCTTCCATTTGCATTAATTAAAGGAAAAGATATTAATATACATAAGATTTATTTGCAGAAATATCCAATAGACATAAGAAATATCAACAGATGTGTCTACCAGGAATGAAAGCCGATTGAGACTCATGTACAAATGAAGGTAAATGTTGTTTGAGCCTTTGAGCTAATGATTTTGAAATAATTTTATAAATGACATTAAAGAGGCTGATTGGTCTGTAATCTATAGCGGAATGGCATATGTTTTTCTTAGGTTTGAGAAAAAGATAAGTTTTGTTCAGTTTGGGAGGGATGGCACCTGTTTTGTAGAATTTCTGTATCAGATAAGTGACATCATCTACAATCCATTGCCATGCATATCTGTAGAAAGCCACATTCAAGGCGTCTGGACCTGGTGAGGCATCTCGTTTCATTTTTTTATGATGCCCCATAACTCCTTGTCTGGTATGGAATTAGTGTAGTCATTTCCTTGTGTAGTAGCTTGGTGATGAGCTTGAGATGGTGAGTTATTTTGTTGTTGGACTTTCAGGTAGGGCACTAGAGAAGAAACAAGATTCGAAACATAGTTAGTGAAATAAGCTGTTATCTTATCCTGAGTTGTAATTGGAGTTCCATCTTCCTTTATTAGGTATGCAATTCTGTTCTTCCGGGCTCTTTTGAGAATGGTTTGTTGGAAGAAAATTGTGTTCCTGTCACCTGTTGTTGCCCTGTTTCTTAACTCTCTGTCTATGAAATTTTGCTTGCTTGTCTAGGATTTCTTGATGTTGTAGTATAAGATGTCATTGTAGGCTAAGATCTTGCCGTGGTTGCCGCTGTCCATGACGTGATACCTCCTCTGGCTTCAAAACTTAGCTTCTTCCCAAGCGAGGGCATCAGAAAAGCGAGTCTCTTGAGTCTAGAAACATCAGAACAAGGAAGCCTTTCAGATTTGAAAACCGGTGGCTCCTAGAACATGACTTTCAGGAAATTGCACAAGCAAGTTGGCACAAATGAAGAAACAGACCCTTTCACATGAAAACAAGCTATTTAGCATCAGATCTCAAGGCTCACAGAAGGAGACCCCGACTAACAATAGAACAACAAATTTTGCAAATACAAAACCAGCCACCACATATGCAAGATCTTAGCCTACAATGACATCTTATACTACAACATCAAGAAATCCTAGACAAGCAAGCAAAATTTCATAGACAGAGAGTTAAGAAACAGGGCAACAACAGGTGACAGGAACACAATTTTCTTCCAACAAACCATTCTCAAAAGAGCCCGGAAGAACAGAATTGCATACCTAATAAAGGAAGATGGAACTCCAATTACAACTCAGGATACGATAACAGCTTATTTCACTAACTATGTTTCGAATCTTGTTTCTTCTCTAGTGCCTACCTGAAAAGTCCAACAACAAAATAACTCACCATCTCAAGCTCATCACCAAGCTACTACACAAGGAAATGACTACACTAATTCCATACCAGACAAGGAGTTATGGGGCATCATAAAAAAATGAAACGAGATGCCTCACCAGGTCCAGACGCCTTGAATGTGGCTTTCTACAGATATGCATGGCAATGGATTGTAGATGATGTCACTTATCTGATACAGAAATTCTACAAAACAGGTGCCATCCCTCCCAAACTGAACAAAAACTTATCTTTTTCTCAAACCTAAGAAAAACATATGCCATTCCGCTATAGATTACAGACCAATCAGCCTCTTTAATGTCATTTATAAAATTATTTCAAATCATTAGCTCAAAGGCTCAAACAACATTTACCTTCATTTGTACATGAGTCTCAATCGGCTTTCATTCCTGGTAGACACATCTGTTGATATTCTTATGTCTATTGGATATTTCTGCAAATAAATCTTATGTATATTAATATCTTTTCCTTTAATTAATGCAAATGGAAGGAGTGGGAATTGAAAGAACAAGTGTTCAAGCACACAATACTCGTCGCAATCCAGGAGACGATCGCAGGTTTCATCAACGATCATGTCATCCCGGAAGACGGCGAGTTCCACCACAACCCTAGGTTGGATTTGAAGAGTCCAAACAAGAACGAACACTTGTATGAGCTTTGAGTGGCGGGCAAACATTTGTGTAACTCATTAACCGGCGGCCGAACACTTGATTACTTGTATATTATTGTAAATGTAATGTGTATGTATGTATATGTATAGCTCTATAATATATATATATATATATATATATGTAGTTTCATACTTTATTTGTGTGCAATAATAACGCTCTCGTATAGGTGCAACGTATACGGATAATAGCAGCGAAGAATAAATTGGAAAACAATATAACTGAAAACCAAAATCAATAATGAATTGGAAAGAAAAAGGAAAAAGAAAAAAGAACCTTTAGTCCTGGTTGGTAATACCAACCGGGACTAAAAGGTGCTACGCCACGTCGATGCCTGGCAGCACCTTTAGTCCCGGTTGGCATTACCAACCGGGACTAAAGGTCCCCCTTTAGTCCCGGGCCTGCGAACCGGGACTAAAGGTGGGACATTTAGTCCCGAAACCTTAGTCCCGGCTCGCAGCCCGGGACTAGAGTCCTTTTGGACCGGGACTAAAGCCCCGTTGTGCAGCAGTTTAGCACTTCAAACTTTATTAAGACAAAATTTTAAGTGTTTAAGAAGTTTTCACACCATAAAATTACAAAGCACCTTAATTGACATTATTGTTAACATTTCATGTAACAGATGAAACACCACATATGCAACATATGCATGCTATAATTGAAACATGAAATGTATTTATGACACAATGCTTGGTGATTATGCTTGATGATGATCATGATCAAGATTTTAGTTGTTTCTTAACACCTGGGGTGTTACACAAGGCTACACAAGCCAACTAGTTACTTAAGAGAGCTACTACTTTGCTACTCAAGCAAACTAGATACACAAGAGCAACAATACAAGCATAATATATGAATGAGTAAAGCAAGCTTGTGTTAGGAGTAAGCAAACCAATGGATGAACAAGTTGACATGGTGATTTTTATCCCGAGGTTCAGTGACTTGCCAATCACCTACTCCCCATTGAGGCAAGCTCAAGGTTGCCGCCGGTCCTCTTGCTAGTGGTGACCCTCAAGTCACACTCTCCCACATGGACTGTTCACCACGAGCTCTAGCACTCGACCCGGCCGAACCACTTGACGCTCTTCACACCTCGGTTCTACTAGAGTTTCTCTTCGCGTCTCCAGCGGTTCGAGCACAACACCCCTCACAAGCCTTCTCCGGAGCCACGCACAACTTCATGCGGGCTTCACAACAGAGATCACACGCCACCAAGCTGTCTAGGAGGTGCAACCTCTAAGAGTAACAAGCACCACCAGCTTGCAACTCGATCACCTAGTGCCACTCGATGCAATCACTCAATGCAATGCACTAGGAATCGCTCTCACACAATCGGATGTGATCTCTAGCAATATGTGAGTAGAGGCCCAAAGTTAAGCACAAGACCTAGGCAACACATCCCCAAGGTTCTCAACCCCAGCCAAGGGCCGGCCACCACTCTTGTTTATAGCCACAAGGCTCAACTAGCCGTTGGGCTAAAAAAGCAGCAGAATTGGGGGTAGTGCACCGCCGGCTCCCGCACCGGACACATCCGGTGCCCTTCCAACGGCTACTTCCATCTAGCCGTTGCACGTGTCAGACATCTAGTGCACCACTGGACACGTCTGGTGCACACAGTGCCTCCACACTTCGCCAACATGCTCTTTGGAACCCCAATCCGGTGCGGCGTTCGGTGCCAGCACTAGACATGTCCAGTGCACGAGTTTGAATTCTCGCGCGCACTTCCAGGCTGCACAACTCCCGTCCGGTGCATGCACGTCTAGTGCAATGCCAGACCCCAACGTGCGCCAACGCCGAAACAGCTCAGTTTCTCACTCACTGCAGCTCACGTCCGGTGCACTGGACACCACACACCGGACACGTCCGTGCAACACAGACATCACTCCCAAGCCCGTTTCAATTCCCTTTTCAAATGTGCTAACACCTCAAGTGTTCCACCAACTTGTGCATGCGTGTTAGCTTTCACAAACATTTTCAAAGGGTTTTTTTCACTTGCTCTCACCACGCCACTCGATCCTAGCATTGCATGCAAAGTTAGATCGCTCAAGTGGGCACTAGATGACCGATATGCAAACAAGTTTGCCCCTATTGATGGTACGGCCATCTATTCTAAACCCGGTCATGCACTTCTCTACACACCTTTGACTGGTGAAATGAAATGCCCTACAAGTTATACCTTTGCCTTGCGCATTCCATTCCATTTCCTCCAATGTTGACGCCATACAAGCATCAACCTTCATCAAGCCATTTGATCATCAACCCGAGTAAACACTTGGCTCGATCTTCCTTGAATGATACACTTCATATCATCATGCGGCCTTATTGGTCCATCGATCGCAACTTCGCTTGCTCTTCTCCGTTGCCTTTGTCCATCGGCGCCAAGTCATTGCTTAAGCTTCTCTGCCACGTGCGGTCCATCGCTCCAAAAGCCTCTGACTTGCCCTTCACACTTGCAGCCGGTCCATGCAATCAAGCCTTGTGTTGACCCTCCCCACCTACCCACATGACTCCATGTCATGTCTCATATGCAATGAGCTCCTTCATTGACACATAGTTAAGCATTTCAACGTATCCAAGCCATTTCACATCCATGGCATAGGTTGCTCACACTAGCATACCTGTGGACTAATTACCTATGTGTCTCAATATAAACACATATTAGTCCACCTAGGTTTTCACTCAATTACCAAAACTAAACAAGGACCCACACAGTGAGCCTATCTCTGCTGGTCTTGGCGAGAAGTGCTCATAGGAGCTCTCCGGTGCGGCACTGAAGCTGCCAACCAAACGGTGTTGCAACAAAGTTTGCAAAGGGATTTGGTGTACACTAGTGCTCTCTGGTGCTCCCCAATGATGTGCACTAGATGCCCCGTAAAGTAAATGACTAGTTTTTAAACTATCCATTGGAGGTTCACTGGAGCCCTCAGCTGTGAAGGTTTGTGCTGCACTGGATCGGAGCTCTTCGGCGCAAGCGTCTTTGCTGAGTGGAGGGGCAATGACTAGTTTTTGGGCTTGGCTCTATATATACCCCACCATCTCGTGCAAGAGGACTCTCTCGGCATCCTGAAGTTCCACCTACACCCATTTGTGTCCAAGAGAGGTTTGTCCTATTTGAGTGATCTGGATTTGCAAATTCAAGATTGACTCCATTAGTGCTTATAGAGTAGCAAGTGTGCATCCACTCTTCTCATTAGGCTTGGTTAGGTCAAGTGAGAGTTTATTATGCTTGTTACTTTTGGTGATTGCCATCACCTGGACAGCTTAGTGGTGATTAGAAGCTTGGTGATCTCTCGGAGGTGATTGTGGGAGGCCCAAATCATGTTGTGAGTGGTTGTGGTGATTCACCGTGCCAGAGTGGTGGAAGAATCAGCCCGTAGAGAGCACTTAGTCCTTGCGCGAATCAAGGGGGAGCTATACCTTGCGAGGTGCTCCAACAAGGACTAGTGGGGAGTGCCAACACTCCAATACCTCAGGAAAACATTGTCGTGTTCCTAACCCTCTCTTTACTTTGAGCATTTACATTTGTGCAATTACTTGTTTTTACAATCCTATAATTGCCATGTTAGCTTAGGGTGGGAACTAGGTTGCAAAACTTTGTGTATAGGCTAGAAATACATTTAGGCGCAAGGGGTGACATGGAGTTAGTGTTAGATTTAAATTTTACGAGAATTTTAGATTAGCCCAATTCACCCCCCCTCTTGGGCATCTTGATCCTTTCATACACGTTCCATCTTCTAGCACTAGTCTCTATCATTGCTAAGCCTAAACCCTACAACACTATTGGAATCGTATGCAGCGGAGGGCAATCAGCAGGTGACACCCATCCAATCACTACCAAGTATGGTCTTGATGACCCGATAGTGATCCTCGTCAAATCACT
>JAHUYU010003287.1:0-17140 GCA_030439765.1 Tripidium arundinaceum | reverse complement strand
CGTTTGGGCCAACCGGCGAGGCATTCGTATGGGCTATGGGCTACGATGTTCGCGCTAGGCGACTTCGTTTTGGAGGATCCACGTATGGAAGGAAAAAATAATTTGAGAAGCTGACCAATAGCTTTGGTTTTATGTCAAAAATCATCCAACGTCAACGAGAATCATCGAAACAAGTTAACATTTAGATTTTGCCAATTGTTGCGACACCGTCTTTTGATCCATTGCGCCATGTATAACCCATTAGGGGGCACGTCAAGTGGGGTGACACCCAAAACTCTATAATTAGCCGCTATTGCTCTTGTTAGGGTTTAGGGTTTTCTTGCGTTCTTGTTTTTCTCGTGAAACAGACATTGTTGGCTGCACTTGTATCGTCAAAATCGACTGTTGCGAACCAGGGCCCCTGTTCTTGATCTTGTTCGTCTGTGTCGACCAGTCCTTTCAAATCAAGACTTGAACCTCTTATCAAACTCATATACTTCGTTCATACTTGCAATTTCAGATTGTGTTCATCCCATTCTTGTTTGTGTTCTCGATTCGATTGTAGGAAAGCCTTATCGGCGAGATCAATCGCGTTGTGCATGGTTGATAACCAACAGAGCAGCAGTGTAATGGTTGTGAGGGTCCAAATCAGACTTGGTTCGAAGCCTAGATCGTGAACGTTGAGTTCTCCACTAATCGAAGTTATCATGCCTATCGGAAGATCGGGCCGCGTTTACATCAATATAGTCCTGAACACAAGAGTTATTATTGCTATGATCTTTCTTCTCATCGCATACATATTTCTGGTGATGTCACCTTTGTTGAGGATCGTCCTTTCTTTTATAGCTCCTCCACAAAGTCATCTGATGCTCCTATAGAGTCCACATCTTTTATGTGCCTTCCTCCTATTTCCATCGATGATGACGCCACTCCACTGTGTGTGTCACCTTCCAATACCCTCATTCATGTTACTCCTCCTTAAGCACCCTTGAGTCTCCACCCTTACCCACTCCTTCGTAGCCTCTTATTGATAATTCACCACCCAACCTTCCTGCATCTCCACCACGTCACCCACCCATTACACGTGTCTACACTCATCGTCCCAAACCTCCTATTCCTACTTCCTCGGCCAGTCCTAATGCTCCCAATATTGATGATTCTACTAATTCTGATGAGTCATGTGCTATTTCTGATGAGACACAGGTTGATCCACAGTATAATTTGTGGAATCATGCTACTATTGAGCCTCCTAACAAGTTGGGGTTTCCATGTGTGAGTGCTATTATTGATGAGCCATCCTCTTATCAAGAAGCTTCTCGTATTCTAGAATGGCAACTTGCTATGTCCGAAGAGCTTGCTGCTCTTGATCATACATGCACTTGGGAACTTGTCTCATTACCGTCACATGTTGTACCGATCACTTATAAGTGGGTATTCAAGATTAAAACCAAATTAGATGGTTTTGTTGAGAGATATAAAGCTCGTCTTGTTACAAGAGGATTTTAGCAGACTTAGGGACGGGATTATGAAGAGACATTTGCACCTATTGCTCACATGGTCACTATTCATACTCTAATTGTAGTGGCAGCTACTTCCACTTGGACTATCTCTCAGATGGATGTTAAAAATATTTTTCTTCATGTTGATTTAAATGAGGAAGTCTATATGCAACCACCCCTAGGTGTCGATGCTCCTTCAGGTTATGTTTGCCGCCTTTGTCATGCTTTGTACGACCTGAAACAATCTCCTCGTGCTTGGTTTGAGTGCTTTGTTTATGTGATATGGGCTGCTGGTTTTTCACCTAGTGAACATGATCTTGCATTATTTATTCATTTTCACCATGTGGTCGTACTTTGCTTCTTTTATATGTTGATGATATGTTGATTACGAGAGATGATATGGAACATATTTCCTCTATGAAGAAGCAACTTGGTGAGCAATTTCAGATGTTTGATTTAGGACCTCTTAGTTATTTCTTTGGGATTGAGGTTTCACATTCTACAAAAGGTTGTTATCTTTCCCAGTCTAAATACATACAAGACCTCCTTACTCATTAGGGTCTTACCGATACTCAGACAGCTACAACACCTATGGATCTTCACTTGCAGCTTCGCCTTACTGATGGTGTACCTCTTGAGGATCCCTCTCGATATCGACATATTGTAGGCAGCCTTGTTTTACCTCACTGTTACCAGACTTGATATTGCCCATGCAGTTCATGTTATGAGCCAATTTGTGAGCACTCCTACTTCAGTCCATTATGGGCATTTGCTTCGTGTTCTCGGATATTTACGAGAGAGGGATCCTCAAGAGGTACACCATCAGTAAGGCGAAGCTGCAAGTGAAGATCCATAGGTGTTGTAGCTGTCTGAGTATCGGTAAGACCCTAATGAGTAAGGAGGTCTTGTATGTATTTAGACTGGGAAAGATAACAACCTTTTGTAGAATGTGAAACCTCAATCCCAAAGAAATAACTAAGAGGTCCTAAATCAAACATCTGAAATTGCTCACCAAGTTGCTTCTTCATAGAGGAAATATGTTCCATATCATCTCTCGTAATCAACATATCATCAACATATAAAAGAAGCAAAGTACGACCACATGGTGAAAATGAATAAATAATGCAAGATCATGTTCACTAGGTGAAAAACCAGCAGCCCATATCACATAAACAAAGCACTCAAACCAAGCACGAGGAGATTGTTTCAGGTCGTACAAAGCATGACAAAGGCGGCAAACATAACCTGAAGGAGCATCGACACCTAGGGGTGGTTGCATATAGACTTCCTCATTTAAATCAACATGAAGAAAAATATTTTTAACATCCATCTGAGAGATAGTCCAAGTGGAAGTAGCTGCCACTACAATTAGAGTATGAATAGTGACCATGTGAGCAATAGGTGCAAATGTCTCTTCATAATCCCGTCCCTAAGTCTGCTAAAATCCTCTTGTAACAAGACGAGCTTTATATCTCTCAACAAAACCATCTAATTTGGTTTTAATCTTGAATACCCACTTATAAGTGATCGGTACAACATGTGACGGTAATGAGACAAGTTCCCAAGTGCATGTATGATCAAGAGCAGCAAGCTCTTCGGACATAGCAAGTTGCCATTCTAGAATACGAGAAGCTTCTTGATAAGAGGATGGCTCATCAATAATAGCACTCACACATGGAAACCCCAACTTGTTAGGAGGCTCAATAGTAGCATGATTCCACAAATTATACTGTGGATCAACCTGTGTCTCATCAGAAATAGCACATGACTCATCAGAATTAGTAGAATCATCAATATTGGGAGCATTAGGACTGGCCGAGGAAGTAGGAATAGGAGGTTTGGGACGATGAGTGTAGACACGTGTAATGGGTGGGTGACGTGGTGGAGATGCAGGAAGGTTGGGTGGTGAATTATCAATAAGAGGCTACGAAGGAGTGGGTAAGGGTGGAGACTCAAGGGTGCTTAAGGAGGAGTAACATGAATGAGGGTATTGGAAGGTGACACACACAGTGGAGTGGCGTCATCATCGATGGAAATAGGAGGAAGGCACATAAAAGATGTGGACTCTATAGGAGCATCAGATGACTTTGTGGAGGAGCTATAAAAGAAAGGACGATCCTCAACAAAGGTGACATCACCAGAAATATGTATGCGATGAGAAGAAAGATCATAGCAATAATAACTCTTGTGTTCAGGACTATATTGATGTAAACGCGGCCCGATCTTCCGATAGGCATGATAACTTCGATTAGTGGAGAACTCAACGTTCACGATCTAGGCTTCGAACCAAGTCTGATTTGGACCCTCACAACCATTACACTGCTGCTCTGTTGGTTATCAACCATGCACAACGCGATTGATCTCGCCGATAAGGCTTTCCTACAATCGAATCGAGAACACAAACAAGAATGGGATGAACACAATCTGAAATTGCAAGTATGAACGAAGTATATGAGTTTGATAAGAGGTTCAAGTCTTGATTTGAAAGGACTGGTCGACACAGACGAACAAGATCAAGAACAGGGGCCCTGGTTCGCAACAGTCGATTTTGACGATACAAGTGCAGCCAACAATGTCTGTTTCACGAGGAAAAACAAGAACGCAAGAAAACCCTAAACCCTAACAAGAGCAATAGCGGCTAATTATAGAGTTTTGGGTGTCACCCCACTTGACGTGCCCCCTAATGGGTTATACATGGCGCAATGGATCAAAAGACGGTGTCGCAACAATTGGCAAAATCTAAATGTTAACTTGTTTCGATGATTCTCGTTGACGTTGGATGATTTTTGACATAAAACCAAAGCTATTGGTCAGCTTCTCAAATTATTTTTTCCTTCCATACGTGGATCCTCCAAAACGAAGTCGCCTAGCGCGAACATCGTAGCCCATAGCCCATACGAATGCCTCGCCGGTTGGCCCAAACGAAACATTAGTCCGCCTTCTCCACTGAGACCCCCGAGACCCGGTCAGTCCCCTCGCTGCCGACGCCATACAAACACCTTTCCCCCCCCTCATGTTCACCGGCGGTGCGGACGGCAACGGCCACCTGCCGCGTCCGAGCAGGCCGCGGCGCGGCGGAGTAGGCCACGCCGGCGTCATGGGGTCTCCACAGGGACAGGTGGCTCCGGGGGCTCATCCGCACCCAGCCGCCCCGCCGTGCACCGACTACGACGTGGCCTACTTCAAGGCCTACTCACACATTGGCGTCCACGAGGAGATGCTCAAGGTTTTTTCACCACATTCTTCCCACATTTCTAGCTTCTCCCTGGGGGATAATTGGGCGGATGTGTTCCCTGATGCGTCGGCGGGGTTAGGGTTCTGTTTCGTTTGGGCCAACCGGCGAGGCATTCGTATGGGCTATGGGCTACGATGTTCGCGCTAGGCGACTTCGTTTTGGAGGATCCACGTATGGAAGGAAAAAATAATTTGAGAAGCTGACCAATAGCTTTGGTTTTATGTCAAAAATCATCCAACGTCAACGAGAATCATCGAAACAAGTTAACATTTAGATTTTGCCAATTGTTGCGACACCGTCTTTTGATCCATTGCGCCATGTATAACCCATTAGGGGGCACGTCAAGTGGGGTGACACCCAAAACTCTATAATTAGCCGCTATTGCTCTTGTTAGGGTTTAGGGTTTTCTTGCGTTCTTGTTTTTCTCGTGAAACAGACATTGTTGGCTGCACTTGTATCGTCAAAATCGACTGTTGCGAACCAGGGCCCCTGTTCTTGATCTTGTTCGTCTGTGTCGACCAGTCCTTTCAAATCAAGACTTGAACCTCTTATCAAACTCATATACTTCGTTCATACTTGCAATTTCAGATTGTGTTCATCCCATTCTTGTTTGTGTTCTCGATTCGATTGTAGGAAAGCCTTATCGGCGAGATCAATCGCGTTGTGCATGGTTGATAACCAACAGAGCAGCAGTGTAATGGTTGTGAGGGTCCAAATCAGACTTGGTTCGAAGCCTAGATCGTGAACGTTGAGTTCTCCACTAATCGAAGTTATCATGCCTATCGGAAGATCGGGCCGCGTTTACATCAATATAGTCCTGAACACAAGAGTTATTATTGCTATGATCTTTCTTCTCATCGCATACATATTTCTGGTGATGTCACCTTTGTTGAGGATCGTCCTTTCTTTTATAGCTCCTCCACAAAGTCATCTGATGCTCCTATAGAGTCCACATCTTTTATGTGCCTTCCTCCTATTTCCATCGATGATGACGCCACTCCACTGTGTGTGTCACCTTCCAATACCCTCATTCATGTTACTCCTCCTTAAGCACCCTTGAGTCTCCACCCTTACCCACTCCTTCGTAGCCTCTTATTGATAATTCACCACCCAACCTTCCTGCATCTCCACCACGTCACCCACCCATTACACGTGTCTACACTCATCGTCCCAAACCTCCTATTCCTACTTCCTCGGCCAGTCCTAATGCTCCCAATATTGATGATTCTACTAATTCTGATGAGTCATGTGCTATTTCTGATGAGACACAGGTTGATCCACAGTATAATTTGTGGAATCATGCTACTATTGAGCCTCCTAACAAGTTGGGGTTTCCATGTGTGAGTGCTATTATTGATGAGCCATCCTCTTATCAAGAAGCTTCTCGTATTCTAGAATGGCAACTTGCTATGTCCGAAGAGCTTGCTGCTCTTGATCATACATGCACTTGGGAACTTGTCTCATTACCGTCACATGTTGTACCGATCACTTATAAGTGGGTATTCAAGATTAAAACCAAATTAGATGGTTTTGTTGAGAGATATAAAGCTCGTCTTGTTACAAGAGGATTTTAGCAGACTTAGGGACGGGATTATGAAGAGACATTTGCACCTATTGCTCACATGGTCACTATTCATACTCTAATTGTAGTGGCAGCTACTTCCACTTGGACTATCTCTCAGATGGATGTTAAAAATATTTTTCTTCATGTTGATTTAAATGAGGAAGTCTATATGCAACCACCCCTAGGTGTCGATGCTCCTTCAGGTTATGTTTGCCGCCTTTGTCATGCTTTGTACGACCTGAAACAATCTCCTCGTGCTTGGTTTGAGTGCTTTGTTTATGTGATATGGGCTGCTGGTTTTTCACCTAGTGAACATGATCTTGCATTATTTATTCATTTTCACCATGTGGTCGTACTTTGCTTCTTTTATATGTTGATGATATGTTGATTACGAGAGATGATATGGAACATATTTCCTCTATGAAGAAGCAACTTGGTGAGCAATTTCAGATGTTTGATTTAGGACCTCTTAGTTATTTCTTTGGGATTGAGGTTTCACATTCTACAAAAGGTTGTTATCTTTCCCAGTCTAAATACATACAAGACCTCCTTACTCATTAGGGTCTTACCGATACTCAGACAGCTACAACACCTATGGATCTTCACTTGCAGCTTCGCCTTACTGATGGTGTACCTCTTGAGGATCCCTCTCTCGTAAATATCCGAGAACACGAAGCAAATGCCCATAATGGACTGAAGTAGGAGTGCTCACAAATTGGCTCATAACATGAACTGCATGGGCAATATCAAGTCTGGTAACAGTGAGGTAAACAAGGCTGCCTACAATATGTCGATATCGAGAGGGATCCTCAAGAGGTACACCATCAGTAAGGCGAAGCTGCAAGTGAAGATCCATAGGTGTTGTAGCTGTCTGAGTATCGGTAAGACCCTAATGAGTAAGGAGGTCTTGTATGTATTTAGACTGGGAAAGATAACAACCTTTTGTAGAATGTGAAACCTCAATCCCAAAGAAATAACTAAGAGGTCCTAAATCAAACATCTGAAATTGCTCACCAAGTTGCTTCTTCATAGAGGAAATATGTTCCATATCATCTCTCGTAATCAACATATCATCAACATATAAAAGAAGCAAAGTACGACCACATGGTGAAAATGAATAAATAATGCAAGATCATGTTCACTAGGTGAAAAACCAGCAGCCCATATCACATAAACAAAGCACTCAAACCAAGCACGAGGAGATTGTTTCAGGTCGTACAAAGCATGACAAAGGCGGCAAACATAACCTGAAGGAGCATCGACACCTAGGGGTGGTTGCATATAGACTTCCTCATTTAAATCAACATGAAGAAAAATATTTTTAACATCCATCTGAGAGATAGTCCAAGTGGAAGTAGCTGCCACTACAATTAGAGTATGAATAGTGACCATGTGAGCAATAGGTGCAAATGTCTCTTCATAATCCCGTCCCTAAGTCTGCTAAAATCCTCTTGTAACAAGACGAGCTTTATATCTCTCAACAAAACCATCTAATTTGGTTTTAATCTTGAATACCCACTTATAAGTGATCGGTACAACATGTGACGGTAATGAGACAAGTTCCCAAGTGCATGTATGATCAAGAGCAGCAAGCTCTTCGGACATAGCAAGTTGCCATTCTAGAATACGAGAAGCTTCTTGATAAGAGGATGGCTCATCAATAATAGCACTCACACATGGAAACCCCAACTTGTTAGGAGGCTCAATAGTAGCATGATTCCACAAATTATACTGTGGATCAACCTGTGTCTCATCAGAAATAGCACATGACTCATCAGAATTAGTAGAATCATCAATATTGGGAGCATTAGGACTGGCCGAGGAAGTAGGAATAGGAGGTTTGGGACGATGAGTGTAGACACGTGTAATGGGTGGGTGACGTGGTGGAGATGCAGGAAGGTTGGGTGGTGAATTATCAATAAGAGGCTACGAAGGAGTGGGTAAGGGTGGAGACTCAAGGGTGCTTAAGGAGGAGTAACATGAATGAGGGTATTGGAAGGTGACACACACAGTGGAGTGGCGTCATCATCGATGGAAATAGGAGGAAGGCACATAAAAGATGTGGACTCTATAGGAGCATCAGATGACTTTGTGGAGGAGCTATAAAAGAAAGGACGATCCTCAACAAAGGTGACATCACCAGAAATATGTATGCGATGAGAAGAAAGATCATAGCAATAATAACTCTTGTGTTCAGGACTATATTGATGTAAACGCGGCCCGATCTTCCGATAGGCATGATAACTTCGATTAGTGGAGAACTCAACGTTCACGATCTAGGCTTCGAACCAAGTCTGATTTGGACCCTCACAACCATTACACTGCTGCTCTGTTGGTTATCAACCATGCACAACGCGATTGATCTCGCCGATAAGGCTTTCCTACAATCGAATCGAGAACACAAACAAGAATGGGATGAACACAATCTGAAATTGCAAGTATGAACGAAGTATATGAGTTTGATAAGAGGTTCAAGTCTTGATTTGAAAGGACTGGTCGACACAGACGAACAAGATCAAGAACAGGGGCCCTGGTTCGCAACAGTCGATTTTGACGATACAAGTGCAGCCAACAATGTCTGTTTCACGAGAAAAACAAGAACGCAAGAAAACCCTAAACCCTAACAAGAGCAATAGCGGCTAATTATAGAGTTTTGGGTGTCACCCCACTTGACGTGCCCCCTAATGGGTTATACATGGCGCAATGGATCAAAAGACGGTGTCGCAACAATTGGCAAAATCTAAATGTTAACTTGTTTCGATGATTCTCGTTGACGTTGGATGATTTTTGACATAAAACCAAAGCTATTGGTCAGCTTCTCAAATTATTTTTTCCTTCCATACGTGGATCCTCCAAAACGAAGTCGCCTAGCGCGAACATCGTAGCCCATAGCCCATACGAATGCCTCGCCGGTTGGCCCAAACGAAACATTAGTCCGCCTTCTCCACTGAGACCCCCGAGACCCGGTCAGTCCCCTCGCTGCCGACGCCATACAAACACCTTTCCCCCCCTCATGTTCACCGGCGGTGCGGACGGCAACGGCCACCTGCCGCGTCCGCGCAGGCCGCGGCGCGGCGGAGTAGGCCACGCCGGCGTCATGGGGTCTCCACAGGGACAGGTGGCTCCGGGGGCTCATCCGCACCCAGCCGCCCCGCCGTGCACCGACTACGACGTGGCCTACTTCAAGGCCTACTCACACATTGGCGTCCACGAGGAGATGCTCAAGGTTTTTTCACCACATTCTTCCCACATTTCTAGCTTCTCCCTGGGGGATAATTGGGCGGATGTGTTCCCTGATGCGTCGGCGGGGTTAGGGTTCTGTTTCGTTTAGCGCGTGCGCCAATTTGTGGATCGGATTGGTGGGATCGTCGTCGTCGAACCACGGGCGTCATCTGGGATTCCTTGTTGTTGTTGGGAGTTTTGTAGCGCTAGCGTACAAGACTACAGAGTTGACTGCTGTTTAGTCTCGGATATATCCTGGAGATCATGCTAACTTGGTCAGTGTGCGCCTGAGAAATTTTGCAACAGTTTTATGGGACCGTGTATGCAAGTTGTTTTCTTCTCGCGATCCTGCAGATAGGCCATTTTTAACTTTGCGGCCAGAGTTTTATTGGTAGACCAGGGACCTTAGCTAGCATCTCTGACACAGGGTGCCACACATTTTCTGCTATATGCTTATCTGCCATAGACAGCCTAATGTGAGAAATGTATCCTTGTTTTATAACGACAGCTCTACATGTATTCCTCTTTGTGGTTTATGTTCTATAGGTGACTCAAGTGAATGTCATCATTTTGCTAATTCAGTACTGATTTTTAGGTTGCTGATTGCAGGATCATGTGAGAACTAGTACTTACAGAAATGCCATAATGCATCACAAAGATCTTATTTCAGGCAAGGTAATACTCGTTTAGCAATGTATAGTCTTGGGTAGATGCTTTCCTGAATATGATATAGCTTTCTGTTCTGCTCAGTTAACTCTTGTGGTCCATGAAAATGATAACTTTCAGGTAGTTTTGGATGTGGGTTGCGGCACTGGTGTTCTTTCGATATTTTGTGCTTTCGCTGGTGCCACTCGTGTAAGTTCTTAGTTAGCACATGTTTTTCAAATATTCAGTAAAGAACCAAATAACCGAATATGGATGCAGCATATTGATTAATGTTTGCCTGCTAAGTATCAATTCCCAAAGGTAGTGGTTCTTCGGTAGATGAGGTTTATGTGGATGGATGGTGCATGAACAACAGCAGAAAATATGAGGAATATAGTAGCATCTATAGAGTGAGGGATTAAAAAACATCAGTTTTTCTACATTGATAAGATCATCAGAAATGCATAAGTGTGCAACTAATAACTAAGAACTTACACGAGTGGCACCAGCGAAAGCACAAAATATCGAAAGAACACCAGTGCCGCAACCCACATCCAAAACTACCTGAAAGTTATCATTTTCATGGACCACAAGAGTTAACTGAGCAGAACAGAAAGCTATATCATATTCAGGAAAGCATCTACCAAGACTATACATTGCTAAACGAGTATTACCTTGCCTGAAATAAGATCTTTGTGATGCATTATGGCATTTCTGTAAGTACTAGTTCTCACATGATCCTGCAATCAGCAACCTAAAAATCAGTACTGAATTAGCAAAATGATGACATTCACTTGAGTCACCTATAGAACATAAACCACAAAGAGGAATACATGTAGAGCTGTCGGTTATAAAACAAGGAAACATTTCTCACATTAGGCTGTCTATGGCAGATAAGCATATAGCAGAAAATGTGTGGCACCCTGTGTCAGAGATGCTAGCTAAGGTCCCTGGTCTACCAATAAAACTCTGGCCGCAAAGTTAAAAATGGCCTATCTGCAGGATCGCGAGAAGAAAACAACTTGCATACACGGTCCCATAAAACTGTTGCAAAATTTCTCAGGCGCACACTGACCAAGTTAGCATGATCTCCAGGATATATCCGAGACTAAACAGCAGTCAACTCTGTAGTCTTGTACGCTAGCGCTACAAAACTCCCAACAACAACAAGGAATCCCAGATGACGCCCGTGGTTCGACGACGACGATCCCACCAATCCGATCCACAAATTGGCGCACGCGCTAAACGAAACAGAACCCTAACCCCGCCGACGCATCAGGGAACACATCCGCCCAATTATCCCCCAGGGAGAAGCTAGAAATGTGGGAAGAATGTGGTGAAAAAACCTTGAGCATCTCCTCGTGGACGCCAATGTGTGAGTAGGCCTTGAAGTAGGCCACGTCGTAGTCGGTGCACGGCGGGGCGGCTGGGTGCGGATGAGCCCCCGGAGCCACCTGTCCCTGTGGAGACCCCATGACGCCGGCGTGGCCTACTCCGCCGCGCCGCGGCCTGCGCGGACGCGGCAGGTGGCCGTTGCCGTCCGCACCGCCGGTGAACATGAGGGGGGGAAAGGTGTTTGTATGGCGTCGGCAGCGAGGGGACTGACCGGGTCTCGGGGGTCTCAGTGGAGAAGGCGGACTAATGTTTCGTTTGGGCCAACCGGCGAGGCATTCGTATGGGCTATGGGCTACGATGTTCGCGCTAGGCGACTTCGTTTTGGAGGATCCACGTATGGAAGGAAAAAAATAATTTGAGAAGCTGACCAATAGCTTTGGTTTTATGTCAAAAATCATCCAACGTCAACGAGAATCATCGAAACAAGTTAACATTTAGATTTTGCCAATTGTTGCGACACCGTCTTTTGATCCATTGCGCCATGTATAACCCATTAGGGGGCACGTCAAGTGGGGTGACACCCAAACTCTATAATTAGCCGCTATTGCTCTTGTTAGGGTTTAGGGTTTTCTTGCGTTCTTGTTTTTCTCGTGAAACAGACATTGTTGGCTGCACTTGTATCGTCAAAATCGACTGTTGCGAACCAGGGCCCCTGTTCTTGATCTTGTTCGTCTGTGTCGACCAGTCCTTTCAAATCAAGACTTGAACCTCTTATCAAACTCATATACTTCGTTCATACTTGCAATTTCAGATTGTGTTCATCCCATTCTTGTTTGTGTTCTCGATTCGATTGTAGGAAAGCCTTATCGGCGAGATCAATCGCGTTGTGCATGGTTGATAACCAACAGAGCAGCAGTGTAATGGTTGTGAGGGTCCAAATCAGACTTGGTTCGAAGCCTAGATCGTGAACGTTGAGTTCTCCACTAATCGAAGTTATCATGCCTATCGGAAGATCGGGCCGCGTTTACATCAATATAGTCCTGAACACAAGAGTTTTATTGCTATGATCTTTCTTCTCATCGCATACATATTTCTGGTGATGTCACCTTTGTTGAGGATCGTCCTTTCTTTTATAGCTCCTCCACAAAGTCATCTGATGCTCCTATAGAGTCCACATCTTTTATGTGCCTTCCTCCTATTTCCATCGATGATGACGCCACTCCACTGTGTGTGTCACCTTCCAATACCCTCATTCATGTTACTCCTCCTTAAGCACCCTTGAGTCTCCACCCTTACCCACTCCTTCGTAGCCTCTTATTGATAATTCACCACCCAACCTTCCTGCATCTCCACCACGTCACCCACCCATTACACGTGTCTACACTCATCGTCCCAAACCTCCTATTCCTACTTCCTCGGCCAGTCCTAATGCTCCCAATATTGATGATTCTACTAATTCTGATGAGTCATGTGCTATTTCTGATGAGACACAGGTTGATCCACAGTATAATTTGTGGAATCATGCTACTATTGAGCCTCCTAACAAGTTGGGGTTTCCATGTGTGAGTGCTATTATTGATGAGCCATCCTCTTATCAAGAAGCTTCTCGTATTCTAGAATGGCAACTTGCTATGTCCGAAGAGCTTGCTGCTCTTGATCATACATGCACTTGGGAACTTGTCTCATTACCGTCACATGTTGTACCGATCACTTATAAGTGGGTATTCAAGATTAAAACCAAATTAGATGGTTTTGTTGAGAGATATAAAGCTCGTCTTGTTACAAGAGGATTTTAGCAGACTTAGGGACGGGATTATGAAGAGACATTTGCACCTATTGCTCACATGGTCACTATTCATACTCTAATTGTAGTGGCAGCTACTTCCACTTGGACTATCTCTCAGATGGATGTTAAAAATATTTTTCTTCATGTTGATTTAAATGAGGAAGTCTATATGCAACCACCCCTAGGTGTCGATGCTCCTTCAGGTTATGTTTGCCGCCTTTGTCATGCTTTGTACGACCTGAAACAATCTCCTCGTGCTTGGTTTGAGTGCTTTGTTTATGTGATATGGGCTGCTGGTTTTTCACCTAGTGAACATGATCTTGCATTATTTATTCATTTTCACCATGTGGTCGTACTTTGCTTCTTTTATATGTTGATGATATGTTGATTACGAGAGATGATATGGAACATATTTCCTCTATGAAGAAGCAACTTGGTGAGCAATTTCAGATGTTTGATTTAGGACCTCTTAGTTATTTCTTTGGGATTGAGGTTTCACATTCTACAAAAGGTTGTTATCTTTCCCAGTCTAAATACATACAAGACCTCCTTACTCATTAGGGTCTTACCGATACTCAGACAGCTACAACACCTATGGATCTTCACTTGCAGCTTCGCCTTACTGATGGTGTACCTCTTGAGGATCCCTCTCGATATCGACATATTGTAGGCAGCCTTGTTTACCTCACTGTTACCAGACTTGATATTGCCCATGCAGTTCATGTTATGAGCCAATTTGTGAGCACTCCTACTTCAGTCCATTATGGGCATTTGCTTCGTGTTCTCGGATATTTACGAGAGACATCGTCTCAGTGTTTATTCTATGCCCGCAATAGTCCACTTCATCTTTATGCATACTCGGACTCCACTGAGGCTAGTGATCCCATAGATCGTTGTTCTGTGACAGGCTATTGCATTCTTCTTGGCTCTTCTCTCCTTACATGGAAGTCCAAGAAGCAAGCAATTGTATCCAAATTGCTAATGATCCCATGAAGCATGAGCTTACAATGCATATTGGTGCTGATGCCTCATTTACTCGACTTCATTGTCATGAGAAACAATTGCTCTTCAATATGTGCCCTCTGAACTGCAAGTGGCAGATTTTTTCACTAAAGCACAAACTCGAGTGCAACATCGACTTCACTTGCTCAAACTCAATGCTTCAGATCCTCGGCTTTCACCTTGAGTTTGAGGGGGTGTTAAGTATGTCAAGGCCCATAGCCCTTATATATACTAGGACTATATGGCCCATGAGGAATTCTGTATATATGGTGGTCATCCCTAAGGGACATATTAGACTCTCAGATATCACATGTTAGTAACAATAGCCTGTCACAGAACAACGATCTATGGGATCACTAGCCTCAGTGGAGTCCGAGTATGCATAAAGATGAAGTTGGACTATTGCGGGCATAGAATAAACACTGAGACGATGTCTCTCGTAAATATCCGAGAACACGAAGCAAATGCCCATAATGGACTGAAGTAGGAGTGCTCACAAATTGGCTCATAACATGAACTGCATGGGCAATATCAAGTCTGGTAACAGTGAGGTAAACAAGGCTGCCTACAATATGTCGATATCGAGAGGGATCCTCAAGAGGTACACCATCAGTAAGGCGAAGCTGCAAGTGAAGATCCATAGGTGTTGTAGCTGTCTGAGTATCGGTAAGACCCTAATGAGTAAGGAGGTCTTGTATGTATTTAGACTGGGAAAGATAACAACCTTTTGTAGAATGTGAAACCTCAATCCCAAAGAAATAACTAAGAGGTCCTAATCAAACATCTGAAATTGCTCACCAAGTTGCTTCTTCATAGAGGAAATATGTTCCATATCATCTCTCGTAATCAACATATCATCAACATATAAAAGAAGCAAAGTACGACCACATGGTGAAAATGAATAAATAATGCAAGATCATGTTCACTAGGTGAAAAACCAGCAGCCCATATCACATAAACAAAGCACTCAAACCAAGCACGAGGAGATTGTTTCAGGTCGTACAAAGCATGACAAAGGCGGCAAACATAACCTGAAGGAGCATCGACACCTAGGGGTGGTTGCATATAGACTTCCTCATTTAAATCAACATGAAGAAAAATATTTTTAACATCCATCTGAGAGATAGTCCAAGTGGAAGTAGCTGCCACTACAATTAGAGTATGAATAGTGACCATGTGAGCAATAGGTGCAAATGTCTCTTCATAATCCCGTCCCTAAGTCTGCTAAAATCCTCTTGTAACAAGACGAGCTTTATATCTCTCAACAAAACCATCTAATTTGGTTTTAATCTTGAATACCCACTTATAAGTGATCGGTACAACATGTGACGGTAATGAGACAAGTTCCCAAGTGCATGTATGATCAAGAGCAGCAAGCTCTTCGGACATAGCAAGTTGCCATTCTAGAATACGAGAAGCTTCTTGATAAGAGGATGGCTCATCAATAATAGCACTCACACATGGAAACCCCAACTTGTTAGGAGGCTCAATAGTAGCATGATTCCACAAATTATACTGTGGATCAACCTGTGTCTCATCAGAAATAGCACATGACTCATCAGAATTAGTAGAATCATCAATATTGGGAGCATTAGGACTGGCCGAGGAAGTAGGAATAGGAGGTTTGGGACGATGAGTGTAGACACGTGTAATGGGTGGGTGACGTGGTGGAGATGCAGGAAGGTTGGGTGGTGAATTATCAATAAGAGGCTACGAAGGAGTGGGTAAGGGTGGAGACTCAAGGGTGCTTAAGGAGGAGTAACATGAATGAGGGTATTGGAAGGTGACACACACAGTGGAGTGGCGTCATCATCGATGGAAATAGGAGGAAGGCACATAAAAGATGTGGACTCTATAGGAGCATCAGATGACTTTGTGGAGGAGCTATAAAAGAAAGGACGATCCTCAACAAAGGTGACATCACCAGAAATATGTATGCGATGAGAAGAAAGATCATAGCAATAATAACTCTTGTGTTCAGGACTATATTGATGTAAACGCGGCCCGATCTTCCGATAGGCATGATAACTTCGATTAGTGGAGAACTCAACGTTCACGATCTAGGCTTCGAACCAAGTCTGATTTGGACCCTCACAACCATTACACTGCTGCTCTGTTGGTTATCAACCATGCACAACGCGATTGATCTCGCCGATAAGGCTTTCCTACAATCGAATCGAGAACACAAACAAGAATGGGATGAACACAATCTGAAATTGCAAGTATGAACGAAGTATATGAGTTTGATAAGAGGTTCAAGTCTTGATTTGAAAGGACTGGTCGACACAGACGAACAAGATCAAGAACAGGGGCCCTGGTTCGCAACAGTCGATTTTGACGATACAAGTGCAGCCAACAATGTCTGTTTCACGAGAAAAACAAGAACGCAAGAAAACCCTAAACCCTAACAAGAGCAATAGCGGCTAATTATAGAGTTTTGGGTGTCACCCCACTTGACGTGCCCCCTAATGGGTATACATGGCGCAATGGATCAAAAGACGGTGTCGCAACAATTGGCAAAATCTAAATGTTAACTTGTTTCGATGATTCTCGTTGACGTTGGATGATTTTTGACATAAAACCAAAGCTATTGGTCAGCTTCTCAAATTATTTTTTCCTTCCATACGTGGATCCTCCAAAACGAAGTCGCCTAGCGCGAACATCGTAGCCCATAGCCCATACGAATGCCTCGCCGGTTGGCCCAAACGAAACATTAGTCCGCCTTCTCCACTGAGACCCCCGAGACCCGGTCAGTCCCCTCGCTGCCGACGCATCAGAACACATTCCCCCCAATTATCCCCCAGGGAGAAGCTAGAAATGTGGGAAGAATAGGCCAAACCTCATGAGGGTCTCCACAGGGACAGTGGATCGGC